>JAXGGA010003341.1:0-97500 GCA_038373865.1 Uloborus plumipes | reverse complement strand
TCCAATCGTAACCTCTCGATCTCTCTTTTCCACAGGCATGACAAGCTGGAGGAGACCATGAAGGAAGAAGGGCTCAGCGAAGAACAGGTGAGATCTTTCGACTTTCTGGTCGACGGTGGCCGTTTTCGATATCGACCGCCGAGAGACGGCCGTTTGACGTTTTTACCACGCCTGCAAATTTCAATTAGCTTTAGGGACTTTGCTGTCAAACTTTCTCTGGATGACTAGGATAAAGTTATTGTTAGCACTACTTAGCTTGGCGCATTGCTTATTTGCCGTAGATAACCCCATGAATTAAAACATGAACCTTTTTAGAGCCAAGAACGACTGCAATTTTATTCCAATATATATATACAGTTAAACTTTACACAAAAGAAAAACAATCGACAAATAAAAGTGTTGCCAAAGTTTGGCTGCGTAGAAGATTAAATTTGCATGGAGCTGCGAAACCGTGTAGTAGTCTAAGAATTGTCAAAAGAAGCACAGAGTCGCTGCTGCTCTTTCATGTTTCTGTTACTTTACGTCACATCTATTACTGATAATGTTTTTTTTTGTTTTTGTTGTTTTTGCAAACCATAGCATTCAAAACAGTTTTCATCATATAAAATTTCATCAAAAGTAAGCAAATCAGAAATTGCTTACCTCTCTTTATGCTACGTTGCGTCTGTTCTTTGACGTCAGTAGGTTGGTTAATCCGTTCACTAAACTAAACATATCTAAATTATAAAATCGAATCACTCAGAGGCCTGAAAGAAGAACTAGACAAAACTTCATTTAACTAACTATATTACTATATAATTACAAGATATTTACAATTTAAGATGAACATATTAGAAATTTCGACACAGCATCAAGGAGTAATACCGCACAGTTCGCGGTTCGAAGCATCACTCACTCTCACCATCCAAAGTTCGGATAAGAAGTAATAATTCAGTTTCTAAGTGGATGACTCATCTAGAAGAAGAGGGAGGGGGGGGAGAGAAGATCGGCTGTTCGCCACAATCGTAACGGACGTAATATTTACATTTGAAGTTTCAACATATTGTCTCTCTGTGTAACGAATCGTCCGAATGCAACGTTGTGTTTCTCTGTCGTTGCAGAAGGCGGAGAAGCGCACCCAGCACGCGCTCAAGGAGACGGAGTTCCTGCGGCTCAAGCGCTCGAGGCTGGGCGTGGAGGACTTTGAGCCGCTCAAGGTGATCGGGCGGGGCGCCTTCGGGGAGGTGCGGCTGGTGCAGAAGAAGGACACGGGGCACGTCTACGCCATGAAGATCCTGCGCAAGGCGGACATGCTCGAGAAGGAGCAGGTGGGTGTGCTACCGCTGTGAAGGGGATCTCTTTTTTTTGGCTACCAGTGTGAAGGGGAGCTCGGTATATTATGGCTGTTTTTGTTGGCCATTTGTTATGTTGTCTTCTTCCCATGCAAATCGACCTTGTGTACGTGGCATCGCGAATCGAAGATCGGCACGTGCCGATTCGGCGTATATAATTAAGTGTGCTTTGGGGATACTAGTGTGTGTTGATGGATGAGTCCATCTTCGACATTGTGCATTGTTTTTTTATTAGATGTTAAGTTATGTTTCCGGTGAGTCTGCCTTTTTCGTTTATATTTGTAACGAATAGTTTTAATTCAAATAAACTATGTTTTATTTTTTAAAGGATAGTTTTTACTTAGAAAGTTGGTAATTAAATAATGCTAACAGTTTTTGATGACACTGGCTGGGAAAAAAATCCAAAAGCTTTCTAAATTTGTTCAAATAACTATCAGAGTTTCAGCAGTGTCCTTTATTGGTGTAGTAATAATAGAAATGACTGCCATCCTTATAAAAATAGATGCTTTTATTCTGTATCCAAGAATTAAATTAAAAGAAGTGTATTTACAAAACAACAGAGTAAAACATATAATTGACAAGATAACCAACTTAGAACTCATTGTCAAAACGTACAGGCAACTGTTTAAATACGAGTCAGAGATGCAAAAATTTGCATGCAGTTAAATCAAACGAAACCGTATCGTCAATTTATGACGGAAAATGTAAATTCCAACAAAATTGATCTACCTTTTTTTTATTGTTTAATCGAGAAAAACAAGATTAATACTGGGGCAGCGCGTAGACTGGGCAGACATGTGTCTGAGACTAAAATGTCTGAACGATGGCGTAAATGAGAAACCCGTTCTATTTGATGATGGGATAAACCCATATCTTATTCTTACCAGAGTGCTTGATACTTGTATCTGAAAAATGACGAAGTTTTAAAAGCAAAAACTAACTTTATTTCCCATTGAAAGGAACAATGAGCACGACAGTTTTTTTAAATCGATGACCCATTTACATTTAAATTGCAAAGAAAAGCATTTTAATTTTAATTTTCAAGTGGAAAAAAATCAACGCTATAAATGTTAAATTCTCTAATACATTTCTAAAAACGAGCCCTGCTCAAAAACCTAATGAGAGTTTGCCCCTTTCCGGTGGGAAACAAACTCGACTCAATCATGCACACATTGTGACAGATCGAAAAATAGGAGACCAATCTTCAATTTATCCTCTATTACATTTGCGTGTGAAACGCTAGAAATCACATGACATGTGGTATTGCCCCACAGACGTGTCATCACCGATTGGTTTAGCAGACATATCGCACATCCAGAATGAAAGGGGCACATCTCAAAATAGCTCTTTTGAGAAGAATAGATTTGAAAATTTAAACTTTTTTAAATCCTTGCCCTGGCTCTAATAAATTCTTACAACAAGCCAAACTTCCATTGCTTGGTTGATTAAAGGTTCTGCCAGGTGACTATGGTGTGCGTTTCTTGGCCAATTTTAAATAAGTCAGTAATTAATGAGAAGTGCCCCTTTCGTTCTTCATTTTCGTGGAGAATGAAATGGGCGCATCTCAAAAAATGCTAATCCTTAAGGGCATCGGTATATACACCCTTATTTTTTCTTTTTAAGTTGTTGTTGTGACTTATCCTACGTATCGCTGTTTCATTTCAGAACGATATTAAATCTTATTTTAATTCCTAATGATTTGAGGCTAGGTTACATAATACTATTCTTCTTGTTCTAAAAAAAGGGAACCCTTCATAAATTACTTGTGCACAAACAATTTATACTTAATAACAAACAATTAAAACGAGTGTCATTTTAAAACAAATCGAAGTTACGGTTTTCTTAATCTTAATATATAAAAATTACGTGTCCCTGTGTTTGTGGCCAATGGACTCCTCAATTACTGAACCGATTGTAACCAAATTTTGCACGCAGTTTCAGTTTGGTCCAACTTAAATGATAGGATAGTTTTTATCTCAATTTAGGACCGCAATATATTTTTTATTGCAATTTATCTATTTAGCTACCAGCTTTTCTGTATTCTTGGCTAAAATTCTTTAAACATACCCGGAATGCCACCACATAATCTGCGGTTAAAAATTGTTTCACCCATAGTTTTTCTACGTAATTTAAATCCACCGAGATTATGCAATGGTACGCGTTTAGTTATCAAAAAAATCACCGGGAACATTATTGAGGCAATGATTTTGACTGGCAAGTCTAAAGATGAAGTAGTTCTGTTGCCACGTATCCCAATGACACCGTCAGAATCTTCAATACCCTTCAAAAGGCTACAGTTTCCCAATCGTTTAGCTTTCGCCATGTCCATTAATAAGTCCCAAGGACAAACAATGTCAATTTGCGGTTTTGATTTAGAAAATCCATATTTTTCCCATGGGCAACTATAGATCGCTTGCTCCCGTGTGGGAAAACCGTCCAATCTATTTTTGTTTACAAGAGATAGATTAACAAAGAATATTGTGCACCGATTAGTGTTGAGTTAAACTGAAATTAAAAATGCTTATAATTCAAAAAATAACAAATAATATTGGTTAATTAGCTACCCTATCTACATTATTAAAAAATAAAATGTTACATTAAAAAATAAAATGTTACAATAGCAATTAGCAAATTTTTAATTAACTCGATTGTTACAAGCTTGAATATAATATTTCTAAGTACTAAAATGCTACATTTTTTGTTGATTTTTTGTTTCTATCAAACTTACGAAATTTTTGTTCGATTGTTTTCATATTTTGACCTCAAATTCATATTTATATAAAGTTGATCTCTATAACGGTAATAAAGTTTTTCGTTTCTATTGAAACATTATAGTTTAAGCCATACCTTAGCCACAGCAACGCGTGGCCGGGTCAGCTAGTTGGTTTTAAAAAAAAGTACTAACCATAATTTGCACCAGTGAATCTCGGCGAACTCTTATTTTCGAAGATCTGCCCCTTTCAAACTCAATTCTCCCTTCACAATTGGCAGAATCGACAGAATGATAAGGGCATAAGTTGCTCCTTGGCTGCGACTGTTAACTCTAGCAAAAAATGGGTCAGTTTCTCATGTAAGGTGTACTTAGGAATGCTTTTTAAAGATATTTTCAAAAAATTCACTTTTTGAGATGTGCCCCTTTCATTCTGGATGCGCGATATGACGAGACAAGTCACACCTCTGACTATGTCACAAACGAGCCCCACCTACCGCATATACAGTGGGGTGGGCCGAAAGTTAACCTTATGAGTAAAATTTAACTTTGTTGTTACTGTTTTCCGGAGATAACGACAGATGACGCTACCATTCAAAATCTTAATTTCTTTCAAATGCAGATTTAAAATTAGTTTTCAAACTTAAAATTCTCATTGCAGTATGCTGTTGTTATTGTTATTTTGATAAAGTACTGCTTATTTCACATTCAGTTTCGTTTTAGCGATTTATTATTCATAAATTCTATCGTTCGGAATGGCCGTAGTCCCTGTGGCGGAATTTTTTTCAGCTTTCTGCGACAAATTTTCTAGAACCAAATTTTTTCTGCCACACTGGAATATTCTTCATAATAAATATATATGCAACCCGGTTACAGTAACACAAGGTCTTTATATTTATGGAAATGTTAACAATAATACTATAGATTCATAGGTTTTTTTTTCTGGTGGCTGTTTTATATTATTTTTTTTCTTAGTCTATTTTTCCTTACCAATCGCAAAAATCTCTCTGCATGCTTTGTTATGCCAGGTACAGTAGAGAACCAATTATCCGGAATGTTTGGGACCACAGCTATCCCGGATAACTGAATGTCCCGGTTTTCTGGATCGCTACGAAGCGATATTTGCCAGTTGTTTATAAAACCCAAGTTACTATAACAAATAAATGCATAATTGAAGAGGAAACGATCCAGAAGTGCTTATAGATATTACAATATTAAATATTTGAGCTATATGCCACTTATATGGTATTTATGAAGAAACCGTTCATATTCATTTAGGTATTTCAAAAGAAAGACAAAAGAAAAAAACTCTTCATTTTTTAGAAATTGCCGAAAATGAGTATTTCAAAAAGTGGCGGAAAAATCGACAAAATGTTGCCGGTTTTCTGGTATTTTGGTTCCCGGATAAAAGGTTCTGTACTCTATTTCAAATGAATGTTTCGTGCAGGTGGCCCACGTTCGGGCCGAAAGGGACATCCTGGTGGAGGCCGATCACCAGTGGGTGGTGAAGATGTACTACAGCTTCCAGGACGCCATGAACCTCTACCTCATCATGGAGTTCCTGCCCGGGGGTGAGTGGCGTCCTAGTGCTCAATCCCGAGTTTTTGTTTCGCTACCTACTTTTGTGAAAGTATTACATCAACGCATTCTATTATTGTGAAAGTCCCAGCCCCCTCCCCCCCTCCATCACACACGTTGGTTTGAGGATTTTTTTAAATGGGCATTCTAAGTTTTGTAAAAGAGAAAATTAAAATTTAAATCGAAAAGTAGGGGAATGTGGGGCAAAGTGAAATAGTTAAGTTTACTTACCTACTTCCAAAGGGACAAATTTTTTGTCCTAAATGCACATTCACCGATTGTTACAAAAATGATCCCTTTTAAAATTCCCCATTAACGGAATTTTTAATCTTTGCTTCATGGTTCGTTTGCATTAAAAAATGCATTTAGAAGACTTATTTGTTTAGTTTCTTTTGTTTGATTATCTTGCTTTTATTTTGAATGGTTTAATTTGAGTATTTATGAGATTGTTTTCCATTTTAGTGAAGAAAGTCAAATTAACATATAATGTTATTTAAGCATTTTCAACCTCGCTTTGACCAAAGCTGGTTAGAAAGACTGAAATGAAAAAATTCTTGGCAAGATTAAAAACTTCAATACGACATACCTATAACAGAAACACTTTTTAAACACTAGTAGATATGCCCAACGTCGCGCGGGTTAAAATGCAATATGCAAAATCTAAGAATAATTTTTTTTGTAACAACTTGTTGTCAGTTAAATCAGCTTGAAGAGCAACTTGAAATCGAACTTAAATGTGTTATTTATCTGTGATGATTTTCTAAAAAACCGCGTTTCTACTTTTGAAAAAGTAAAAACAGCAGTAATATATATATTCAAGGGTACAAGGGTATATGACTTACGAAAGAAACATTTCTCAAGTATTTGAATTGAGAGAAGCCTCGTAAAACCACGCGAAGCAAAGACAATATCAAACACAAAGTTAGCTATCGAGGAAAAGTTGAGATGAAGCACTAAATAATGATTTGAATGGAGGAAAGCCTTTTAAAAAATTAGTGGAAGTTTCAACTTGAATTGGAATAAAAAAAAAAAAAAAAACTACTTGTCAGATTTTTTTTTCTAGTTGGCCTCTTGATGTGCACAGTGAGACCACAAACAAACTGAAATTTTTAGAGAAATCCGACGGGTAGTTTTTGAGTCTATAAATTACATACATAGGGACAAGGTACATACATAGATACATACATTCATCTACATATATATATATATGGATTACTTATGGCCCTTGCCCCCCCCCCCCCCGCACTAAACTTAGGATAAAGATACATGCCTATTTCTTAAATTTTGAAATAAATATGATCATTGGGGAAAAATTTGATCTTATCCAGACAACTCTGTGCCGCTTCAAATTTTTAGAAATCTTATTTTGTTACTTGGTACAAAGTCACTGGGCCTTCATATTGTTTTGTTGGTTTGATTTTTTTAAAGAAAAAGTGAGATATTTGGATCAGGGCCGTAACCAGACCTGAGTTTCGGGGTGGGTTTTACCAATTTCTCGTGAAATCTATCTACTTATATTAAAAACTGAGTATCTTTCTTTCTAACTATCTTTCTATGTCACGCTTCTTTCTCCTGAACGCCAATGAACTGAAAGTCGAACCAGGTACCGATAGATAGGTAATTTTTCAGGCTTCATTAGTTTCAATCTATATAATTATACGATTTTAATTAGCGAAGATATCAATTAATAAGTAGTCAAATTTAAAGCGATTAAGCCTAATAAATGATTAAACTTCCAAGACATTTTTTCTTACCGTTGCCATTTTGAATTAAAACGTTAATTAAATTATTGAACTATTTAAAATTCCAAGATATTTATTTCTTTCCGTTGCGATTTTAAGGCAGGAATTCAAGTGAAACACGGACGATCGCAACTCACCAATGCAATCGCAAATTCCAAAATTTGGATTCAAGTGAAACGAATTCACTTGAATTCGACTTACAGTAGCGGTTGCAATATGCGATCGCCTCGAAGCGACTGCAATGGTGTTTCACTTGAATTCGGCCCTAAATTAAAACGTTAATTAAATTGAACTTTTTAAAATGAAAGAGTGTTATTTTTTTTCATTGTCATTTTAAATACGTGTTTAACAAAGTTCTAACAATTGTTTTTATTCTAATTATTAATGACATATTTTTTCTCAGGTACCATTTTGAAAATGTGTTTTTAAATAAAATTGCAATTGCTGTTTTTAGAAGGGACTTTTTCTGGCTTCGATCCAAATATTAAAAGAACTTTTTCGTTTAAAATTTTGCAATTAATTTTACCGGAAGAAAGCGGTTTGGAAATAATTGTTTTTGGAAAGGAATTTTATTTGTAATTTAGGGAGAGTGCTAAGTATGCGCTACTTGACATCGTCTTTATTTTTGAGGAAGCATGTGCAAATAATTCGATTGATTCTTTGATGCAGGAAAGCTTTTTAGCGAGCCGCTTTAGCGGGGAGTAGTTTATTAAACTTTTCCTTGGTACTTTAAAGGCGAGCCGCCTTGGCGGCGAGTAGTGAATTGAAATTTTCCTCGTTACTGTAAAGGCGAGCCGCCTTGACGGCGAGTAAACTGTTTAAACTTTCCTCATTTCTTTAAAGGCGAGCCGCCTTGGTGGCGAGTAGTTTTCTCAAACTGCCTTCACTACATTACAGCCCGTGCAACGCCGGGCTACGCAGCTAGTATAGTCAATAAATTTTGATTTCATGTTCTGTTGATTTTTCTTGCAATAAATGTTAAAAGGGTATTAACGTGAAAAATGTAAAAAAAGAAAAAAAAAAATTCATCTATTTATTGAATAAAAAAAAAAAAATCTGGATAGATGAGTTTTGTCATATAGGTGTATTCGGAGGAGTACTTTTGAAATTTCTATGTTACGACACTTGTAGATTTGTTAACCATTTGTTCCACTTACGAATTTTTTTGGAAAAAATTGCAAAAAAAAACGTTTTTTTTTTAAATTTAATTTTGAAATACAAGAAAATGAAGCAATACAAATAAAATATGTAGGTTTCAAGTTGAATTTTTAATTATTTATAGGCTTAAAATCAATTAGTTTCACCCGAGTTTTCTCGGGAGAATAATTACCTGCAACTCATACGAGCACGAGATAACTCGGGATAATCAGTCAAGCGGTTAAATATAGATTTTGATACTTGAAAATTTGAAGAATTTTGTCGTTTTTTTTAGTGGTATTAAAAATTCTAAGGGAAAGGTGAATTGTTAGGAAATTATGTTTGCAAAAACTTCAATAAAAATAAACACTGCAGAAAAAACACTTAATTTGTAGAATTTTTCAAAAATGATTACTTCATTTTTCAAAATACAGTTTCAAAAAATAAAATAGCAATAATAATGTTTTCAGTGAGAAACTAAGAAAAGCATTTTTATATAAGTTTTGAAAAAATTCAGAGAGGGTTTGAACCCTAAAAACCCACCCCTTAAATATGGCCCAGATTTGGATTGACTCAAAGATATCCCGTATTTCTGTGTAACCTGATGGTGACCCGTTCCAACCAGGGGACATGATGACCCTCCTGATGAAGAAGGACACCCTGTCCGAGGACTGCACCCAGTTCTACATCGCAGAGACTGCGCTGGCCATAGACTCCATACACAAGCTGGGCTTCATACACAGGGACATCAAGCCTGACAACCTGCTGCTAGACGCAAAGGTGATTTCCTGAAACATGTCTTCATACGTGCCAACCCTTCTGTTTTTAACCGGAGACTCCCGTTGATGATTGATTCTCAAATCAATCATCAAAAAGTTACCCTTTCTTCTCAACAGATGGCGCCTGTTTTACTATAGCTCATTTTTTGAGACTTTCTACACGGTCCCATACTAAAAAGCACGTGTTTGGCCGAAAATTGCATCTATGGTTTTAGATTTCAATCCTTTTGCATCTTGTAAATATTTTGACGATATTGAAAGTTGGAATTTTGATAAATACCAGCTCACATATCTACTTAATTTATTCTTTTTTTTTAAACTATTTATTTTTTTATTTTGTTCAGTGATTCATTTTTTGTTCTTGACTTTAATTAAATTATTATTTTCTTTGGTGGGGTATGTTCGAAATGTAAAACAAATATGCTTTAAATTTTTGTGTTTTTATACCTACTTCTTTCTTTTTAGCTTAGATTAAATAAATAAATATAATAAAAAATGATAAAATAAAATTAATAGTATTTCATTTTAAATATAATGCTCATGGTATTTAAAAGCATAATATCATAATCTTAAAGTAAATTATGTGGCTGGTCAGTCATCTAGTGAAATCTACTGTTTTTTTTTTTTTTTTAATCAAAGGTTGGCACGTATGTATCTTTAAGAAAATATTATGTTTTGAGCAAAACTTTTTAAAGATACTACTTCAGAAACTTTAATTATTTCCACAAAACATTAAAAAATTATAGTTTTAAAAAACCTAAAAAATTGCTTTCAGAGGTAATCAAACTTAGTACAATTGAATTCTGAAATGGCTCTGAGAAATTTTTAAAGGATAAAAGTCATGTTTTCTACAAATTTAAAAGTAATGTACTTTATACTATCATTAATACTAAAGAGTTAAACTATATTTCATTATACTCTGAGTTCCCTCTGATTTTCCAAAGTATTGAATATCCGCTAAGTTTACATGCACTTATAATACATCAACATGTAAATATCGATTTGAGCCGCACCATAGTTTGCGGACGCTCGCTGGTAAGATAAATTCACTTTATCTACCAGTTTGTTGGCTATCTTAGCTGCAATAAGAGGATTTTTGCCTCCGGCTCGATCATTAGCTATTCCTAACTGAGGAGCCCATAATAAGGGCGAAACTGCAGTCTTAGGATGCTATGATCGAGCTGTGGGTGCATTTGCTTCAGTTCTGCCTCAGCCCTGGCTTACGGGCGGTAACTCATTGCATGTAAATATAGTTCAGCCTTTGGTATTAATATTAGTATTAAATATAAGACTTTTATATTTTCCAAGAACGTGCATTTTATCTTTTATTCAGAGTTACATACATACAAAAAAAAAAAAAAACAAATAAACATACCCACATGTGAAACTAATAAAAGTGTATTAAAAAAAGAAAAAAAAATGACAAGTATTCACTTCAAATATCAAAATAAAGAGCATGTCTTTAAAATGAGCTTTTTTATGCTGGGTGTCTAAATCAAACGTGCACAATTCGAGCAGTTGGTTAGCAAAATAAGTTCAAGCACTACACGGTGATATTAGGAAAATTTTGCTGCTGAATTCTTAAAGTTTACAGGCAATTTTTTTTTTTTTTTTTTTTTTGTCTTGTCTTACGTGCCTGCATTTTTTTTTTTTTTTTTGAAGGGTTGAAAGGATGAACTGCATCCCCCACAAGTTGTTCTCTGATATATACAGTGTAGAACACAAATCGGGAATAACTGTGCATAGAATTTTTTGAACTGATTATAAACCAAGTACAACTCAAGATACGAGCGTTTCAAAACATTCTTTGCACCGATACTTTACGGGTTTGTGATCTGCATTGCATACCAGAGAACAGCTTTTGTCTTTTCTTAAGGTTTTTCTTATTGCATTTTTTCTATGTTAATCCTAAATGCCTAAAAAATATAAATTGAATTAAACATTAATGTGTGAAAGAGAAATTGTGACATATCTGTTATTATGATAAATTTTCCAGGGTCACATCAAGCTCTCTGATTTCGGCCTGTGCACGGGGCTGAAAAAGTCCCACAGGACCGAATTTTACAGGGACCTGTCCCAGGCCAAGCCCAGCGACTTCAGTACGTATTTTGAGAGAAATGGTAATTATTGTTCCTTTTTGTTTTCATTTTATGATTTGCAGTTTCTCACTCTCACTCTTTGGTTTTTCTTTGTTCCCTCCTCGCCCCCTAAATCCCTTTTTTCACAATGCAATCAAGATTATGGATGTTGTTATAATGGACAGTGTAGATGCATTGGTTGTTCAGAAAAAGTAATCTTTACTAACCTATTCCTGTTCACAATTAATACAAGGGTCTGCAACTGATGAATAAAACGCATTTCTTTAACGCTACAATGTAGTCATTAACACAAGATTGCTTATTATAAATGAGTTAATTTTAAGAAAAAGCATAACACACATGGTCCACAGGAACCTGTAACACTCCGGAATTTTTTTGTTTACCTTTTTTTGTGATGGAAAATGTTTTATATTGCGTCATCGTTCTGGATGTATTAGCTATGGGCATTCGTGTAATTTACTATAAGAACTAAGATTTCTTAAAAAATTGAAAAGAAAATCCGTAATTGCAGATCTCATGTTAAGATGAACTTTGGAGATTATAACACCTAAAATTTAAATACATTAAAATTTTTCTATATGCCATGGAGAACTTGGAAAATGAAATATAATCGAAACTAGCAAAATTCGCTATTTAAAAGAGCGAAATCGCGAGGGAAAATCCTTTTAAAAGCTGAAATGAATGAAATTTACTAAAATGAATTTCAAATACATTTTTATGCGTTAACAAATATAAACGTGTAAGAGAAAAAAGCAATGGTAGAAATTTATGAAATTCAGTTACTGGTCCTCACACACTTTTAGTAGTCCATTTTTGCATCCTTTGTTATAAATAGTAAACAATTAAAGAAAAAGTTGTACAAATAAGTAAAACAAAATTAATTTGACAAATAGTCACTTGAACTTGGATTGAGCTGGGTAAAAAACTTGAGATCTGTGTCCACAAATCTAAACATGAATGATCTGCATTATTAACAATTCACCACATCACTAGTAATAATGTTGTAGAAACTTTGTGTATGTGCGAAATATATAATATACTAGCTTTATACCCGGCGTTGTCCGGGTGGTATTAATACAACATAGCATTCAGAAAAGAAAAAAAAATTTTGGAAGAATTCTATTCTTATTTGTATAAAAATAGCACCAGCTAAAAGCGAAACATGTATAAGGCTTTTAATCCATGTTTTTGCATAATTCCTCTGATAGGAGGATAAGAAAAAAAATTTCTGTATCATACATATTTTGTGCCAAATGAGAACATGAATTATAATTGTTTTTGACTTATTTCATGCTAAAATGAAATAGGTGAGCCTTGAAATGAAGATTCATTGTTTTAATTTTAATCTTTGTTGGAAAATGCTAATATTTAAATACCATAAATTTTATCAATTTGTAACCTAAAGACTCATGTCGATTAAAAAAATAGGCCTAATAATAGGCTAGATTCCTATAAAAGGGTCATTTTTTGACAGAAAACTTGAATTTGAGCTTTTTATTAGATTTTTTAAAATTTCAAGACCCTGCCTGTGAGTATTCTAGGGCATCAAGGAACCTCTGTGTCAAGTTTGATGAAAATCTGACACAAACTGTGGATTTGTATAGAGAATAAGTATACAAACATACAAGCATTCACTCATTTTTATAGATATAGATCAGTATTATATTTATATATTACATACACACAAAAGTACAACAGTAATATTCGTAAAATACTTCTTCTCGCAAAGAGAGCCTAAACATTGATGTTTAGGCTCTTTTTGTGAGGAGGTTCTTCTGCTTAATAATTTGGAATTGATTAACCCTTTGAGGGGCTGGGACGTAAAATTCCGCTTTTTGTTATTCACCGGGTCAATTTAGCGTCCAGCATTTTGGAGAAAAGTACCAATGAAACGAGGAACTTAATTATTGAACTCGAGTTGATTCCGAAATGTTAAACTTAATTACTTGAAGGGAGAAAATAAATTATTAAGGGGTCTTAAAGTAGAATGCACAGCATTTAAAGGGTTAAAAGGATATTTCTGAAACACATAATTTTTTTAAGTGGCCACAAAACTGTCTGAATTAACTTATATCTGTTTGCCGGCCAAAATTTTTTCCCTCTATATCGAAGAAAAAGACATTTAGTTTGCGTACATACTGAGTCATTACTGTGGCGATTCAATATGTAAGACCTTATCAAAAAGGTTGTCTGGTGTTTTTGGCTATCGGTGCATCACATTGCTTTTTTTTCTGTTCTGTCGGCTAAAATTGGAAACATTAAGTTTGGGGCCTTGCCATGTTCAAATTTTGCATTCGAATGGAACTTTTAATGCTTTTTGATAAGCTTAGCCAACTGAATATTTTACTTGCTAATGGAGACTTCAAAGTTGATTTGGCAAAATATTTTAATTGGATTTTTCACATCCATTGAAAAGCTTGCTTTTTATCATGCACTGTTTTTTGACTTTTAATGGTTTAATTGTATTAAGTGGTAGGATATTTGGCATCTTCATGCTCTTTTTTATTTTGTTTCAAGGCTTTTTTTACATAAAAGACTATTAAAAATGCATGGTATTCCCAAATGAGTCGCTTGTAGTAACTTTAACTGAACATGGCAACATTAAACTAAATGAAAAGTAATTTCCAAGATTTTGAAATGCACTGTGATGTACCTATAGTTGCGTAGCTATGGGGTCCAGCGCCCATGGCAAAATTTAAGAAATTGCGCCCTCCCCCAGCCTCCTGGAATCGGCCATTGGAGTTCATTGTGACCTCCCAAAATTTCCTTGCTCCAAAACTTTTGATTTATTTACTCGGAAAATTTTCTGACTTTGATATTTTTTCTTTCTTTTCACATTTTTAACGATGATCAGTGTTTCTTGGGAGAGCTTTTATGGTTCTACATCTTGTTTTATTGTGGGTTGTGAAACGAAAAGAAGTGCCCAAACCCCAGTGAATGAACACCCTCACCAGATAACTAATGCAGCATTTTTAGACTATTTTCTTTCTGTGAATATGTAGAAAGAAGTTACTTCTATCGATTTCGATTGACCTAAAAAGGAAGCTTTAAAACTTAATTTTTTTTTTTCAAAGAAATAACCAGGTGTTCATTCACTGGTCTGTCTACTCTATATAGAACCCATATAACTAAATTCTATCCTGCCAAACAGATATCCAACCAAAACAACACATTCTGCGTGGTTTGTGTTGTAGCATGGGGGGGGGGGGGGGCACTTTGCGCTGCTCAGGGCAGTCTATCAGATTTTTGTCTTGCAGTCTTTTTTTTTCCTTTTTTTTTTTTGGTCAAAATGGCGCCCGTGGCAAGAGCCACTCCTGAAAACCCCTAGCTCGTACCTATAATAGAAAATAACATATTTAATAAGAAATGCTTTCTATTTTTGCACCTAACTATTTCTTTGAAGATTTTATTTGGTAAATTTTATATAAAAGGTATCTTGAAGTGTGTGATCATCCAGGCATTTAATTTTCATTGTTCAGAAACAGGGCCGTAACCGAACCTTAGTTTCGGGAAGGGTTTTACCAAACCTATTTCTCATGAAATTTATGAAGTCAATAAAATTTGATTTCATGTTCTATGTTCTGTTGATTTTTGTTACAATCGATGTTAAAAGGGTATTTATTACCTTGAAAAATGTTAAAAAAAATAAAAGTCTTATCTTTTCAATGAAGAAAAAAAAAATCTGGATGGATGAGTTTACTCATGTATGTTCATTCGAAGGAGTACTTTTAAAATTTCTATCTTACGACACTTATAAGGTGCGTTAAATATAGAGTTTGGTACTTACATATTTGAAGAATTTTGGTGTGTTTTTTCAGTGGTATTAAAAATTCAAAGGGAAAGGTGTATTGTTAAGGAATTATGTTTGCAATAACTACAATAAAAATTAATACTGCAGACAAAACACTTATAGTTTGTACAATTATTTAATCATGATAATTTTATTTTTCAAATGCAGTTTCAAAGTAAATAAGAAAATTAAAATGAAAATAGCAATAATTTTTTTACAGTGAGAAACTTTAACCTGTTAACTGGGTATGACGAAATATTTCGTCATACATAAAAGCCTACAGCAATGGGCATGACGAAATTTTTCGTATATTCTTATTGTGCATTTCAGTGTTTTATATATTTTTATTATTGTGTTGTATTATTTACATACTGAGATGTGAATTATTATTTGTGGTGTGATATTATTTATCGCTGCGAAAAAAAGTCCCCATTATGAAACGAGTTGAGCAATAGCTAATTCCCCGGTTAACAGGTTAAAAAGCATTTTTGTAATACTTTTGAAAAATTTCAGAGGGGGTTTGAACCCTAAAAATACACCCCGTAAATACGGCCCCGCTCAGAAATAGTTGTGAGTCGAGTATTGAATAATTTTCTGCCATAAAATTTCCAGCAGTTCTCCGTGTCTGTCTATTCTTAAACGCTTCTTTCCTTCCCACTGCGAGGGTTCACATTAGAGTAAGTGCACTCTATTTTTTCTGTGTTGATCTCATTGTGGAATGCGTCATTTTTGCTTTGTGTGTCATGCATGTCTCCAGTGCATGTTCAGGAAAGACTCCCGAGCCTCCACCCCCCCCCCCCACCCCTCCACACTTTTCTGTTATAGATACAGTGCCCGCCACTAATAAAATCACTGGATTATAAAATTAGCTGCTTTATAAAATCAAATCTGGAAGAACAGAATCATTACTCTGTCAAAACCATCCTTTAATAAAATCATTAGCGCCATTTTATAAAATCAAGTTTTTGGAGAATATACGTTAAAAACTCTTTCTTGTCTGAATAAAACTAGAATTTTCTTTCTCCTCAATATTACAGAGGTTGACAGTTCATATCATTCAGTTTGAGTATAAATCGTTCGCTAGAAAAACATGCCTAAACGTCAAGATTTAAGAATGATTTTTTTCTTTCATTCTTCTGTTTCTTAAACAACGAGTCAATATTTTACAACCCTTGTATAATTAAAAAAATATAATTTTTACATATGAGTTAAATTCCAATTGTGTTTTAATTAACTTAATTTTAAATATAGATAGTAGTAGTTAATTTATTCATTATTTGGTTTTCACTTTAAAACCTTTTCTTTTTGTAATTTTATGTATGCCGGCTTATAAAATCAGCCGCTTAATGAAATCAGATATCCTCGGCACAAATGTGATTTTAATAATCGGCGGGCACTGTATTGGTGCATTTTAGCTGTTTATAATTATTTTTGCTTTTCTTTTTTTCTTTACTGGGTTGATGCGAAATCATACAGGAAAAGAAAAAAATGTTGCTCACTGTTTTTGATTTTTAAAATTTTTGCCCATTAATTAACTTATATTGGGAGCCTAAAATACTGGTTTATAAATTTTTGAATCTTCAGAATTTTTTTTTGGCAGCCACTTTTCAGTAGCTGCGGAAGAGCAACTTTTCATGAAAATAGTACTTTACAAAAACAGTTAGAACTTGTTTATGTATGAATAGATCAAAATAATTTAGAAACCATTAGATTGAGCAGAAAATGGCCTTAACTTCTGTAATAGTTATTTTTCTGCTAATTATTAAACTAGATAAACTAAATATCAAACTAGTTCCGCATTTTTAAGCCATTGGTAGCAATTACGCATTTAAAACAGCCGTAATTTAGTTTAAAAACACAACCTTATTTAAACGATGCTCACTGTAAAACCACACTAAATTAACTTTATTTTGATCAATCTCTTCAAAAACGATAACAATTTTAGCGTGTTGCCAAAACTCATTTGCCAAATACCATAAAAATTTAAATTTACGCTGATGCGTTACCGAACTCCGATTTTGAGTTTCGATGGTAACGGCTGATGTGATTAAATATGAAATCCATTGTTATAATTAAACGTGGTTGCTATGAAACAGTAACAATGATATAATCATAAAGAAAATGGCAAAAAGAAAGCTTCTCAAACTTTTTTCAGAAAACTCGCATTTTTACAGAAAAAACACCGATGTAGATGAACTCAAAAAACAAAACTACATCTAAATACAAAATTTTATCGAAATCATTAGAGCCGTTTTCGAGATCCGAAATATAAATAAATAAATAAATAGATAAATATATATACAAGAATTGCTCGTTTAAAGGTATTAGATATGTAACACATTTTATAAGTGATCTCTTGGTAGTTTTAGAAATATGGAGCCCCAAAGTTAGCTAAAAAGTCACATTTATTTTCATTCTAAGAAATCATCATAATGCAAAATTTGCTCTACTTATTTTTACAAATTTTTAAATTGTTTCAGGCTCCTAATATAGTAGTCAACTGACAAAAAATTGAAAAAGTAAAAAAAAAAAAATAGAGAGCATCATGATCTGTATGATTTCACACGGATTGGCCCTACTACCATGTTTGGGCAAATTTGCAGAAATACTGTGATTGGCGATATTGTGTGTTACTTTGTCATTTTAGGATACTTTCAAACAAAACAAGTCTTTAAACAAGACTAAAAGATACAATCATAAAGAAAAAAAATGAAAAAAATAATTAATCTAAGCCCTCAAAATAAAATATTCTGCCAAATAAAATAACAATCTATTAAATAATGTTTAAAAGTTCAATTGAAATGATCTGCCACTCAAATAAAACATTTTCAAAAAGCTGCGTCGAAATGTTAAATAATCCGCCAAAAATACATCAAGTCACCGGTGAAAATTTAAAATAAAATTTAAATCTAAATTCATTTGAAAGTGGAGTAAACATCCCAAGGGGTATAACTTTATTCTCAATGTGTTGCTTGCCGGCGTATGCTTGCTGATATTTTTTTATTATTGTTATAAGAAGTCGCATAAGTTATTTCGATGAAAACGTTTTTAGAATGAGTTGATTAAAAAAGGCAGTGGGGCAAAGTGAAATAGTATGGGGAAGTGAAGTGGGGAAATGCTTACTCTGTTTTTAGCCCCAACCTATTTGGTAATGTTTTAGCTTGTAAGTCAAAAGTTATTTTGTTATTATTGAATAATAAAGTTTTTGTCATCTATGTTTTGAATATTAATTGAGACCTACTAATGTTCGGTGCAGTTTCATTCACTCACTTAATTTATTTATTGTTCCATTATCTATTCATTCATCTTTCATTTACTTATTAATCTGTTCAAAAACTTTTTTTTAAGATTCAAATAAAAAATATTTTATTGGTAAAATATTGTGTTATTATAAAACTTGTGGAATGGAAAAAAAATGAACATCTTTCATTTTTTTGAAGATACAAATTTACTGTTGAAAACAAAGTTTCAATTCCTCCTTTTTATTTTGGAGGCACCAAATAACTGACAAAAATGAAAAATAATTTTCCAACAAAATTTTTATTACGAAATACATTGTTCTTTATGTACTGTTATTTTCAGAACAAAATTCCGATTTGCTCATTTTGGAAAAGATAAGTTATTTGAACTGTTTCATTCTGCCCCACATTCCTCTACTAATAATTTGTTTTCCTAATCTAATCATTTATCATTGAAATGTTAAAATTGTGGCCGTGACTGCTCTTTGTTTGATAAAGTGTGAAGGAAACAAGCTTTCTGTCCTTTATTACGACCCTTTTTTTCCCCCATTCGGTTCTTCATTTCTCCTGTACCTAACTCACCTTTGTGGAAATGGACTCTTCCGAGCGTCCGCTCCATATGGTCCGACTATACTAATGGTTGCTTTCCCCCTTTTTTCAGCCAGCAACCCCATGGACTCCAAGCGCAGGGCAGAGAGCTGGAAAAAGAACAGAAGGCAGCTGGTGAGATAACCTTTCGCTCTTATTCCTGTGGTCTGACGAGAAACCTCTATATTCATGATGACTCTCATTATTACTTGTCTATATACAATTGAACCTGTTTATCTTGAGCCCGCTTATTTCGAGAACGTCTCTTTGTCGAAATTTTTCAATTTCCCTGCTTTTACAGCATTAATTTAATGTTTTTTCTCACGTTTATCTCGAATGATTTTTCCCGAAAACCTCCCTATCTCGAATTTGGGTGACTCTCATTTTTGAATTTCATCTCCAGCCACCTTTATCAATGGTATAAGTTGGAGACAAAAATAATCTTTTGCACAATCAATCAAAGACTATGTTCGTACTTAAAGGTATGCATTCACTTGCTACCGATATAGTCATCACAATGAGTAAAACGTGGACTCACAACATGTCGTACAGTAGTGGTGCACAACCTTTTTCAGTGAAGGGCCACATACGTAGTAGGAACTCCATTTGAGGGCCGCATGCCAGCCCATCTGGAGAGCTCGTTAAAAGTAATTACTCCCCCCCCCCCCAGGCTCTGAGAAAGTCATGTTTTTTTTTTAAATATATTTTGCTATATTATTTGCATTGAGTACATATCCTTTGCCCCATGGAAAATTAAGAAAACTGATGGGCTTGGCAGCATGCACCAGTACTTTGCTGATGTTAATAATGTAAGAAAAGTTGTAATTGAAATTTGAATATTTTTACTAAATGACTTGCTGGGAAAAAATACCAACTTTATTAAAACATGAAACTACGAAATATTTCATATTACATGCCTCACAGTGAAAAATTAAACCATTTTTAGTGAAGAAAGGTTTTGATCTTATGATACTAAGCAGATTTTCTCATTAAAGTTGCTTAGCCATCAGAGGCTTAAAACTTTGCATGTTTTGAAAAAGGTTTTACATGTCTGCAATATTTTTGCAACTTTGTGCTTAACAATGTTGAACTTTATCACTTATTAAAACTAAAGAAATCAAACATTTTATTCAGCAATACAAAATCAATATGTAATTTGAGCACAATAAGATCCAAAAAGGACTTTTGGCAAAACTGCCAACAGTTCCAAAGGAACTAGGCCACAGTGCAAACACAAAATTCTACCATTAGCTGGATGGATACAATATGAATATCAAACAAAATGATGACTTAACAAAAAAGGAATCATGATACAAAAATTCACAAACATTATTTTTCTAAAAATTCAGGGAAATGCCATGAAATCAAAATTAACAATTGCATGGCTGAGATTGAAATTTATCTACCAATTTTTATATATGGGTTCATTGATGATAGTTAAAATTCTCAACATGCTTGCATTTTTCTTAATATTGATTAATCATGGATGTAAAGATATTTAGAACTCCAAAAGTCTCAACTATTAGAAACTTCATTTGCATATATCAGAGGCCAGCAAGGTAACTAACTCCATCTCTTTCAAGAGCTTCATTAACAAGAGCACTAAATAATTTAATTTGTACGTGTTTTAGATCGAAAAATATCCATTTTCCACGCGGTGAGTGCAAAAATAAAAAAATGGTGGTTAAAAAAATGCTCACATTTGTTTCGAAAAATACGTTTGTATTATTGCTCAGTATCATTTGTTTCGTGCATTACTCCAAAAATTAGAAGAAATATCGTAACCTGGGAGCCGATGCTAAAAGATTGCTGAAAAATTACATGTAAACATTTAAAGTGCAATTTGCACGTGGCATCGAAAAACCACATGAAAATATGCCCAAATTGCTGAGCATTTAGCATATAAAAGTCAAATTAGTAGGATTTTGTCATTCAAGTTGGAAACAGACAGTTGTTGGGCCTAGGGTTTGCTCGACCCTAGGTTCTGGTTCAAAATTAAGAACAGAGCGCTCTTCGGGGCCCGACCCCGGTTAAACCACGAAGCTATGGTGGTACGGGGGACCCTGGAGTGTGAAATGAAATGAAATGGAAACAGAACTTGAGCAATGAAATATTTTAAAAATATGTAACCTTTTTCAAAATAGAGTTATTTTTTTCAATCTTTTTTGTCAATATTTTTCAAAATGGAGCGGTTTTTTTTTTTCTTTCTTCTTTTTTTTTTTTTGTTGTGGTTATTACTATAACAATTATGAGGTTTGCTGAATCAATGCCAAGAAGCTATAAAGGATATGCTGTCCACTGGTTCATAATTGAAAATTGAAATTTTCTGATCTACTCTTTTTCCCTACAAACTTCTAAAATCTTTCTTCAAACGAATTTAGAAGCGTTTTTATTCGGTGTGTGTAGTTTAAAATACAATCAGCAAAAACTTTTTGCTTTTTCTTTCCCCTCTAAGTTAAAAAAAAAAGTTTCTTTTTTTTTTTTTTTTTCAAAAAAAAAAAAATTTTTTTTTTTTTTTTGTTTTTCACCACAAAAATCAAATGCACTCGCGGGCCGCACATCGCTACGCGGCGGGCCGCATTTGGCCCGCGGGACGCAGGTTGTGCACCCCTATCGTACAGTAAAATATTCAACAATATCAATGCAAAACAATCTATTAAGTATTTGACTTTGTTCTAATTGCTTACTTTTGTAAATTTTATCACAACCTCCGAATCTCGAATTTTTCTTCCGTCCCGTGAAATTCGAGATAGGCTGGTTTAACTGTATTAATTATCGGACCACCAACGGGAGTTATCTTGTTCAACCGTTATACATTAATTTTTACTTTGAATCATATAAAGGAACCTCAACACCTCGTTTAAGTGAAGGAAATATTTTATCGAATAAATTTGCTATAAAAGTTGTAACGGCAAGTTATGAAATAAACTTTGAATCATAATTAGTTCAAGAATCACCTATTCTCTCTTTCTCCCCCAGGCTTACTCCACGGTTGGCACCCCCGACTACATAGCTCCGGAAGTGTTCATGCAGACGGGATACAACAGCGCCTGTGATTGGTGGTCCCTGGGCGTCATCATGTACGAGATGCTCATGGGTGAGTGCTGTTTCCTATTTGTGTCTCGTGGTCTCGATAATTCTTCTTGTTTGAACAGTTCATTTCAGAAACCAGTCAACAGATCAAAAACGCCGTTTTACTCATATCTTAAAAGGGTTTGTATGCTCCTTCAAAACTTCTCCATCCAATACTCCTATAAAAAGAAAAATGGTTTTCTACATCAGAATTCTTCAGCACATAATTTATCGCAAAAGGTACACGCAGGCAGACCTGCTCAGGTTGACTAAGTATTTTCCAATAAGTATGGGGTCATTCCATAGTGACTAACGTAACATTCGGAGCTGATTTTGTAACTGTTTTTACTTGTAACTTATAGGATAAAAATTTTTTTTTAGTTATGCAGGTAGATTTACAATGTACATGGTATCTATGCATCATTTCTGCTTAGAATTTAAAACAAAATTACCGACAGTAGATAGTTTTTCAACCAAAATTGCAGCGTGACTAACGTAACATTTTTGCAACCCTGAAAATGAATGCGCATGTTGCGAGGCAAAAATGTCTCAAAGTTAAGTTAGTGTTAAAAATTGAATGATCTATTTAAAAAATGGGTAAAGTTGGCTTTTAAAAACATAAAACACATTTATTAAATCTTAATTTTTTTCAGTCTTAAGTGTCACTTTTACTCAAGATGGAGTGTGACTAACGTAACCATCGAATAACAAGCAGTAAACACACTACAAACTATTTATTATGGCTAATCTCAGTGATATTTACAATACTTTTTCAATTTTTTTAACTTCTTATGTTGTATGATTTTTATTTATTTTATTTTGATACTTTTTTCACTTCGATATTTTTTTTTTCTTCGGCTGAGGTTGACATTTCTATGGAATGACCCTATAGTGGAATATTTAGGACATGTTCATATCCAAGTGATATTATTGTAAGTGATCATCATGACTACTCACGGGTAAAAATAGCTAATATTTCTTGACATCTCAATAGTTGCTATTTTCAAACTGTTTGTTAACAATTCTAGGAGTTAACTTGTGGCACCATCTTTGGAGAGAGAAAATAATTGAGTTTTCTTTTTCTTTGAAAAGAGGAAAGAAAGGTCGAATCATAGATTTTCCGAACAGCAGAAGTCCGAATTTACGATGTCATACTGTATTTTGTTGAAACTACCAGTGCATTAATATCTTTTCTTCCATGCAGGCTACCCCCCCCCCCCCCTTCCTGCTCGGAGACCCCCCAGGAGACGTACCGCAAGGTGATGAGCTGGCGCGAGACGCTCGTCTTCCCCCCCCCCCTAAAAGTGATAAATAAATTATTATAGCAATACACGCAGTATAAACCTCACGAACAAATGAGAAATACTAACTAATCAATGATAGTTTTTGTTTCTCTCCAAAAACAATTCTCGGAGTGAACCTGTGGCGCCATCTATTGACTGTGGCGCCATCTATTGAGAGACAAAATAAATATTTATTTCATTTTTTTTTTTTTTTTTTTTGAAAGTGAATGAATGTTTGAATTCACCACGTCGTACTGTATTTCCACGGCTACATTCGATTCGAGTGTCTTTTCTTCCATGCAGGCTGCCCCCCCTCGGAGACGTAACGCAAGGTGATGAGCTGGTGCGAGACGCTCGTCTTCCCCCCCTAAAAGTGATAAATAAATTATTATAGCAATACACAAAGTATAAACCTCACGAACAAATGAGAAATACTAACTAATCAATGATAGTTTTTGTTTCTCTCCAAAAACGATTCTCGGAGTTAACCTGTGGCGCCATCTATTGAGAGACAAAATAATTATTTATTATTAATTATATATTTTTTTTTTGAAAAGTGAATGAATGTCCGAATTCACCACGTCCGCAATCGATTCTAGTGTCTTTTGGTATTCGCAGGCTACCCCCCCTTCTGCTCGGAGACCCCCCAGGAGACGTACCGCAAGGTGATGAGCTGGCGCGAGACGCTCGTCTTCCCCCCCGAGGTCCCCATCTCGGAGGAGGCCCGGGACCTGGTGCAGCGCTTCTGCTGCGAAGCCGAGCGCCGCATCGGACAGGAGCTGCGCGAGATCACGCAGCACCCCTTCTTCAAAGGCGTCGACTGGGAGCACATACGGTGAGTGCTTTTCCACAGAATTGATTACATAAGTATGCCGAGTTGTGTGGTCATTTGAGAAGGACAAATATATACAGTCAATTCACGATTAACTCAAAGTCCGATAACTCGAATATTACTATCGCTTGAATTTCTCATTAGGTCCTGATCCCTTTGTCTTGAATTCTATGTTAATTTTCCTGCATATCTAGAAGTTTACTTGCTTTAGCTCAAAGTTTTTTTGAGTTGACTAAACATTTGACATTTTGGCTCCTCCTCAGTGGACTTCCTCCTCAGAGCAGAGTACTCAGTTCAGTGGATGGAGTCCAGTCTTCAACAAATAACATTTATTAGAGGAAAACCCTGTACCTCAGAACCGGACTGACACGAGTCCATTTTCGGCACTTTTCAGTCGAGGGGAAAAAACGATTGTCGGATGCATGCAAAGTGATAACATCTAAGTTCCAAACACCTTCGAATAACTTCCATGTTTCAGAAAAACAAGCTAAGTTTAGAAAGGTCAAGCACCTAGAGTCAATCTAATATGATACTATTTGTACTGCAGAGCGATAATACAGCGAAGTAGAAGATATGGCTACGTGTTTGAGATTAAGAGAGGTCGGGCAATCATTTAGAAAGATAACCAAGAATTTATTGGTCAAACATTTTAAAGAATAATGTTACAACGACCATTTTAAACTAAGGAAAACCCTGGCCATAATCCAAAGGCGAAAAAACCGCCGGCCTTCGATGCCGGGCAGCGATGAAAAAGAGAAAGAACGAGTCCAATCGTTCCAATTTATTTACCAGTCATTTGCATATGATTGGGCATCTGGTGATGCCAACCTAAAACTGCAAGCAGAATCAGAAGAGTTGAGAAGCGTCCACCTAATTTGAATACCAACTTCATTCTAGTACGTTATATTACATTACGCTCTTTTAACACAAAATTGATTACATAAGTATGCCGAGTTGTGTGGTCATTTGAGAAGGACTAATATATACAGTCAATTCACGATGAACTCAAAGTCCGATAACTCGAATATTACTATCACTTGAATTTCTTATTAGGTCCTGATCCCTTTGTCTTGAACTCTATGTTAAATTTCCTGCATATCTAGAAGTTTACTTGCTTTAGCTCAAAGTTTTTTTGAGTTGACTAAACATTTGACATTTTGGCTCTTTATGTATTGTTTGCACTCATTGCGTCTGTAAGGAATTTGATTTCCAAAAGTTTTGCTTCTTCAATGAATCTTGACAGTGGCAAGTGATTATTAAATTTAAAACAAACAACTTTTAAAGCAGTTTGTGGTGAGGAACCTGTTGAAGCCTTCTCGCGAAGACGTAAAATTTTACATACAAAGCAGTAAAAAAAAAAAAAAACAAAGAAAATCTAGCATGAAAAAAATTGGCCAAACGTTGTGTGAATATTATAATTAATTTTAATTTTTATAATTCATCAATAAGTTTATATTAAAAAACTGACCAATAGTCCATGAAAATGGCTTCCTGTGTGAAGATCTGAATTCTTTTGCGTCTTGAAAATATCCTGATATTTGAAAGTTATGTTAACATGGTTACCTTAGACTACCTTATTTTATTTTATTTATTTATCATTATTCATGTTTTTCTTTTGCCTGCAGGCTTATATTTAATATACTTCTTAAATAATTGCATAACTGAAATGAATTTATTCAATTGAGAATCTAAAGGAAACTTAAAATGTTAATTAAAATGAAAGACTGAGATTGATGTCATTTCGATAATTTACTTAATGTCTGATTTTCATTGAAAATATGTTATTTTGCACGGTTTCATAGGGGAAATTGTTAAGATTTTCTGAGTAGGGGCAGTGGTTAGCAGGTATGTTAGTAATTATTAATGTGCTATGAATAGTTAATAATATCTAATGAAATGCTATTTTCTCCGATTTCAGGGAGCGACCGGCAGCCATCCAGGTGGATGTCAAGAGCATAGATGACACGTCCAACTTTGATGAATTCCCGGACGTCGATCTCAAGATACGTAAGTTGGGTTAATAGGCCATTGGTGTCCATTCCACCCCCCCCCCCCCTCCCAGCTCAATGGCGCACTAAAAGTTTTCTCAACTGGCTTACTTTCAAATTAGATCAAATAAGCCACTTTTTAGAGTCCTAAACTTTCAATTACAGCAAATACTGCTTACATTTACTACAGTAACTATAAGTACAAGTAGCAGCATTTTATAGTAAATTTATGATTCTTTGCCAATAACCATTGCTACTGTTACTAAGTTTTACCAAGTGCTCGGAATTTCAAATTAGAGCAGACCTGCCAAGTGCTCCGGAACTTCCGGAGTTTTCCGAAAATTTGTAACAACCCCGGATTTTCCGCGTATGATTCACTTTGCTCCGCGAATTGTAACTTCCCTTTGCGCCAAGTCGAACGAGTTACGGCAGCTGTTCAACTTTCCTGACGGAGGGGGGGAGGGGAGAAAAGATAGTGCTCATTTTTTCTCCCGTCAGTAAGGGTCAAACGTCGACTTTTCAAGGTTACGATATAGGGGAGGAGGTGGGGATGGCAAGAGCGAACGGAGACGATTTGCATGCGCTGGTGATATGCGCCACCAATCCGCTTTCGCTGTACGAACGAAGTTCTATTTTAATTCCGTGACGTCACGTTCAAGCTTAAAGCATTGAAGATATTCGTGCGCTGTGCTGTTGTATATAGAGCGAGCAAGTAAGTATATACGAGTCTTTATAGTCCGTAGTGTTTTATTTTCTACCTGCTTTGCGTTGTTTATATAAATGTTTTTGACCAACAAGCAGTAATTAAGATGTCTAAAAGAAGTCATTCACAAATAGTGAAGAAAGAATACTTAACGCAGTGGCCAGATCTGGCGCGATCTTCAAAGGGATTGCACCACGTATTCTGCCAAGTGTGCAATTCCGATTTTTCTATTGCTCATGGCGGGAAGAATGACTGTTTGCGACACATTGAAGGAGCGCGGCATCGTCAAAATGCGGACGCAAGTTCATCAAATAGAAATATCAAAACACTCTTTGCGTCCAAAGAAAACACGGACATGGGCACCATCAAAGCAGAAACGTTGTTTGCAAAATTTCTTGTGGAGCATAATCTGCCGCTCTCTGCAGCGGATCATGCCGGTCCGCTGTTCAGGCGGATGTTTCCGGATTCAAAAATAGCAAACAAATATCGGTGTGCGCGGACGAAAAGCACGGAAATAATCAAGTCTTTCGCGAAAACAACGAAAGAAAATTTGTTTAGCTCGTTAAGAAGTAAAAAATTCGCGATTGCTACCGATGGTAGTAATTCAGTCACGAACGAAAAGTTATATCCAATCGTCGTTACGTACTTTGAAGAGACTATCGGTAGAATTGAAACTACATTGCTATCTCTTCCAAAGTTGGAGAAAGATGGTACTGGGGAAAATATTTTTCTGCTTCTTAAAGAAGAGCTTCAAAATCATGATGTGCCCTGGACAAATTGTGTTGCATTTTCTGCAGATAATGCTTCAGTTATGCTTGGAGAGCACAAGGGTGTTGGATCATTCATCAAAAAAGAGAATCCCAACATAGTTGTTCATGGCTGTGCATGCCATTTAGTTCATTTAGCTGCTCAACATGGAACGAAAAAGATGACTGATTTTAACGTGGAAGATTTTTTAGTTGATGTGTACTATTACTTAAAAAAGAGTACCAAGCGAATCCAACTTCTGAAAGTATGCGAAGAAGCATGTGAACTAGAACATCGTAAGATCCTGAAGTATGGTGCTACTAGATGGCTTTCAATGGGAAAAGTAATCGATAGATTCTTAGAGCAGTGGGAAGCACTAAAAAATTTCTTTTGTGAGGAGGAGAAGGGCACATCTTCTAGTTTTTTTAAATTAAAAAAGACTTTTGGGTGTCCTTCAACTAAGCTTTATCTTCTTTTTTTACAGTCTGTGATTCCATTATTTCAAGATACAAATGTTATGATGCAGATGGAAGCTCCTCTCATCTATAAATATAAGAGAGAAATGGCTAACTTATTCAAGGCTATACTTTCTAGGTTTATAAAGCCTAAAACTATTATGGAATCAACTTCAGTATTTGAAATAAATTTTTCAAAAAAGAAAAATCAGAAAGAGGATACTGAACTCGTTATTGGTGGGAAAGCTAGGCAGTACATTAAAGATGAAACTTTGCCTGCTGAGGAATTGGAGAAGTTTTATTCTTCTGTTAGAAGCTTTTATGCTGAAGCTTGCTCATATATGGCTAAAAAATTTCCATTGAGGAATGATATCTATGAGCATAGTCAAGTTGCTGATTTGTCCATTCGTCACGAAGTTAACTTTTCTTCGGTGCAATTTTTTCTTGATCTTTTTTACATACCTGAAGGAGAAAGAGATGGTATTGAAGTAGATTTTTCAACCTATCAAATCGATCCTCTAAATGATGAGATTCTATCTGCACCACGTTGTGATGTTGCTTGGTCACGAATTAGTGAGTTAAAAGATTCTAGTGGGGAAATAAAATACAAATGCCTCCCTTCTTTAATGCAAATGATTCTTCTTCTGCCACACAGCAATGCTGCTTGTGAGAGAGTTTTCAGTATTGTGAAAAAAAATTTAACAGATTTTCGTTCAAGCATGAATTTGGTCACATTAGAAGCAATTTTAATTGAAAAATGCAAAAATTTTGGAACATCCTGTTATGATACTGTTTTATCGGAAGCTGATCTTAATAGAGCTAAGCAAGCAACTTATCTTGCTCAAAATGAAAAAAAAAAAAAAAATAGGCAATTAGTTATATGTATAAGGCTTTAGGTTGAATTTTTAATTCATATATATGTTTTTTTATAATGTTCATGATAGTGAAGTTATTTTATTTTTTCATAATATGAAGTTTTCAGTTTTAAAATCTATTGCTTCAAACCTGTCTACAAACTTTGGACAACATATCTCAATGCGCTTTTTACCAAAAATATTGCTTACTTAATCAAAAAACTATTCCCTGATGATTAGAACTCTGTTTTCTAAGCAGCAAGTAAGATTTTGTGAAAAAGCAACTTTTAAATTTATTCCTATATTTTCACTTTAAACAGTATCCTTATAGTGTAGTAATTCAAAGTTGTTACAATAAAATAAATATTTTATAAATAAAATGAATAGCTTGGACTTGTATTTTTTTACTATTAAAAAGTACTTGAGCGTATATACAGTGTACTTGTATGTAAAAAATGTGTTATTATTATAATATAGGTATATAATATTTTTAAACTGCAAATTTCCGATTTGCTCCTGAAATGCTCCTGAAGTGTTTGGCATTTGCTCCTGAATTGCTTGTTGCAATGTTGGCAGGTCTGTTAGAGTACTGTGGCTCCCAGATTCGCGTGATTTGCTGTCTCGGCAAAATTTCAAATCATGTATGTATCCCAGCTAAAATAATGATTAAATTAAATTTTCTGGGCCTTCGCAAGATTTAAAAAAAAAAAAAGAAACGAGGAGATGAGATGAGTTTTATCAAGCTCACCTCCCTCCCTCAATATATGCATGAATGCAGAGAGAGAGTATAGGTTCGGTGGTGCTGCCACAGATTTTTTTTTTTTTTTTTGTAATTGAAACTCTATAAACAGTTGCAGAATGCTTCGATTATGCAGGAAAAGAGGGCTCTTCCGAAACATTTTCGAAATTCTGGTTCAAAAAACGCAGTTTAAACTCTACTTTAGTAATGTCATCTCTATTTAAGACGGCCAACAATGTCAATTATGAATGATAGCTCAACTGAATTTCTATTCCGACGTCTAACAACGTCTTTCATGAACAAGAAGTGAATCGAATCTCGATTCGCAACGTCCCACGATGTCGTGAGTGAACGAGAACTCGATCCAATCCTTATTCGCCATATCTCGTGGCGATGATTTATGGGGTCTCTACTAACGATGTCCTTCTGTCTGTTTCAGCCTCTGCCCCTGCGCCCAAAGAGGGAGACCCCGGTTACAAGGACTGGGTCTTCATCAACTACACCTTCAGGCGATTCGAGAGCCTACTGACCCAGATGGGGGTCAAGCAGTCCAAGAGGAACTGACCCACAGTCTTTCACACCAGTCCGGAATCCAGTGGACCAGACAGACATTTCTCGCGGGGACATTTGCTGCGTTTCTGTCCGGTCGCAGATTTTTTTTTTTTTTTACTGTTTGCCAGAGAAGCGGAAACATTCGGTGGGTAGAGACTTCGTGTGCTGTAGTTTCCCGGTAGCAGACGTGTGATTTGTCAGTATTTTTACTGAATTCAGTATTTTTTGTAATACCAAAATACTGTGTGCAGAACAAAAAGAATGGGCATCACAAGTTAAATTTAACATCTACCAACTAATTTCGTGAATCCAATTAAAATAGTTGTCTATATAGAACCAAAACCCAATGGTTGAACTTGCAGATGCTGTATAATATATCAACAATTTTGTATTTGCTCACAGAGCGACATAATTTCAGTGTTTTTCATTCTATTTGGGTCACATGCCTGTTTCATGGCACCAACTTCCCAAACGATATCTAACTTTAATTTCGTCAATTTTTACTCACTAAATTTCTTCAGAGAACACTTCGACATAATTTCTTCAGTATGATGGGACTTCAATTTTGATGTCCAGAAAACCCAATTCCTCGATCTTTTTCTCCCCCATCAAAAAATCTAAAATTTAAAAAAAAAGGTACTTCGCTACTTTCTGTTGAAGGTATGGTGACTTGTGTTTACTTTCTACCTTGGCAACAATAAAAAAAATTGCTTAAAGGGATTGCAATATCTACAAATTTGGAAACCCCTGGCATTTAGAAACCCAGATCTCTAATGACAAAACTTTTGGCTTACAATAGCAACAAATAGATTTTTTTTTTAAAGGACTGAAAATTTCCCGTCGCTACTGAAATCTAAAATTTGGCATTGGAGTCTCTGGAAACATCCGAGATGCTTTTCCCGGAGGATTTAAAGTATCAATACACATAAATGGTGAAACCAAACGAATGTGGAATGGTGTTCACTCTATTCATGATGCCTTGCGATGTTTATAGGTTAGAATCTCTTTTCACGGCAAGACAACTGACGAATCGAATCTCCATTCACGTTATTGTTCAGAAACATCTAACATCGATGTTTGTGAATGAGAATTTGATCAAACTTCTATTGATGTTGTTAATGCATAAAAATTCGATCAAATTTCTGTAAATGATGGTTTTTCTGAATGAGAAATGGATTAATTCTCTATTCATGATTTTTGCTGTGCTTATAAATGAGAACTTGATTGAATCTCTATTCGATGTCTGACGATATCGTTAAGGGATGAGAATTCAATTGAATCTATTCTCATCTAACAATTTCTTTTTTGAAGGAGAATTTTATCAAATCTATTTGCTACGTCTATTGATGTCATTTATGGATAAGACCTTGATCCATTCAGGACATCGAAGGATGTCGTTTATGAATGAACTCGATGGCAGATGTCGTTTATGTATGAGAACTCGATGGAATCTCTATCAGCTACATTGAAGGATGTCGTTTGTGAATGAGAATACGATCAAACCCATTTCACCGACAGAATGATGAAAATATTCCACCGAGGGCCTTTGCGACCGAGAGCTCCAGAAACGACCCTGATGCACTCGATGCAAGGATCGTAAATGTGCACTTTCTTCAGTTTTTACAAAATTGTATTCACGAAGCTTTGAACGGAAGTGCTCCCGAGGCACGGATGTGTTGCGAACAAAGTGTTTTGCTCTCCGTTATTTTCTGCCGCTTTTCATCTGCAATTTTTCAGCGTGCAAAGTTGGCAAACGAAATGTCGTTTCTCGTCGTCGACAATCATTTCCGACATCTCTGGCGGACTCTGTCGATAGGACCACTTCTCGGTGAACGAGACCCTAGGAGGAAGGAGGATATATATATATATATATATGTTTATTTTTTATTTTGGGTGTCTGAGTTGAAGGAAATGACATGTATTTATGTATTAATTTATTGAGTTGCGAGTTATTTTTGTAGCTCCAAACTAATAAAGTGATCTATTGAGACTCCTTGCTTTTCATTTCTGCAACCCCTCCTTCCAGGTCCCCATGGTTGCCACACTTCCGTCTGTTGTAAAATCTCGTATCATTAGGGACTTTGTTTTGTGAAAAAATTAAATTTAGCTTCAAAAATATATCAATAATATTTTTCAAAGAAATAGAATCAACTGTTTAATCTTTTTCCAGTTGCACCTTGAAGACTGTATTAATGAAATAAATTAGTTTAATCATAGTTATATTAATCCAGGAAGTTATTTTGAAGCTGCTTATTCCAGTGTATCTTGTAGCCAAGAATCTGTTACCTGAAATAATTTTTATTACCGACAATCTTTCAATATGAACTTTAAAATCTGATGTTTTATTCTTCAATAACAAAGTAAATTTCTTTAGCTTTATTGAAAACACACACGCACATATATAGATAATATATATATATATATATATATATATATATGTGTGTGTGTATATCATCACTAGCAGCAACCGTTGACTATCCTCTGCTAGATATAAGTCTTTTCCAGCTGCTTCCAATTATTCCGGCTGGTTGCTTTGGAATTCCATTGGATGCCCGCCATTTTTCGTAATTCATCCCTTTATCTTGTTTGCGGGCGCTTTCTGGGTCTTTTAATGTCGCGTGGGCACCAGTCTAGAACGGCAACCGTTCATCGGTTATCCTGTCTTCTCGCAATATGTCCAGCCCATTTCTGTACATATACATATATTTTCATCCTAAAAATCATTTCCCAAGAAATGATCGGAGAGTTTAGACTTAATTAATTTATTTGGTTTTTACTATTCGTGAATTACAACATGAAAAATGAGCAATGTATTTGTGCGTAAAGAATTGGATGTGTTACTTGCTAACATGTTTGCGTAGTGAAATAATGATGCCACGTGACCCATGCAGGTCCCAGAGATGGGTACGTGCTGTAACCGCTTACTCGGCCGGTACATGGTATGGCATTTTTTGCACCATACTTTAAAATGCAATTATTTTTTATATTAAAATATTTCCGCGAAGCGTTTTTTCATTTTTATTTTGTTCTTCAGTGTTTCTAACAGACTTCGACAAAATAGGAGGTTATAAAGGGTGTTTTTTTTTAGAGGTATAGAACTTTAAGTTGGCAACACTTTTTTGACTGGTGGACTTTTGTCAGCTGTCAAGTGATTTATGTTTAGTTTGGTTTGGCATTTCAACATGAAGCCATACGATCACCTAGCAAGGCGTGAATTCGGTGAATGGGCCCAAAACAAGATTGCCGTTGATCCCGATTTTCATAAGCAAATTTTGTTTAGTGATGAAGCTCACTTTTGGTTGAATGGATACGTCAATAAACAAAACTGCTGTGTTTGGAGTAATGATAATCCTCAAGTGTATGTTGGGACACCGTTACATCCAGAAAAACTGACTGTTTGGTGTGATTTATGGGCTGGTGGAATAATTAGTCCGTACTTCTTTAAAAACGATGCTGGCCAGAACGTTACAGTCAATGGTGACCGCTACAGAGCAATGATTACTGACTTTTTCGTTCGTCAGTTGAACCAATTATAATGTGCAGGAGCTGTGGTTTCAACAAGATGGCGCAACATGTCACACAGCTCGTGGCACAATTGATTTATTGAAGGATACGTTTGGTAACTGCATAGTTTCACGTTTTGGGCCCGTGAAGCGGCATCCAAGATCGTGCGATTTAACGCCGCTTGACTATTTTCTGTGGGGGTATGTGAAATCACTAGTCTATGCCGATAAGCCCACAACGATTGACCACTTGGAGGACAACATTCGCCGCGTTATTGCCGATATACGACCACAAATGTTGGGAAAAGTAATTGAAAATTGGAGCTCTAGATTAGACTACGTCCAAGCAAGTCGTGGCCGTCATATGCCAAAAGTAATATTTAAATTATAATGCCAGAAGATTATCTTTCGAATAAAATAAATTTCATATCAATTTAAAAAGATCATCTTTGTTTTATTCTATTTCAAAATTCTATCCTCTAAAAAAAACACCCTTTATAATTTCTCGGAGGAATTTTTTTTTTGTATGTTATAAGATTGCTCGAAGACCCCTAGACTGATTTCAACTTTTTTTGCTTAAAAGGGTTTCCCTTCCAATGAGTCCCATCGTCTCGTGGTCCGGGTTGGATGACGAGATCCAATAGAAATAGTGATCACAGAAATCGTAATGACAATTTTGAATGTAAAGCTTCTTTGAATTACCTAATGAAATTCATTTCTACAGTCGTTTTGCAATTTTCATGTACGGTCGGCCCCACTCAAACGAATAGTGTCGGTTCCAAGAAATATAATTCGATGAAACGGGGTATTCGTTTAAGTACGGATCTTTAACATCGCATCTATGGCACAGGGAAATATTCGGTTCCAGGGTATTTTATTCCTAAAAGAGGGGTGTTCGTTTATCTGTTACCCGATTAAACGGGGCCGACAGTATTTATACGATTACAATATGCTTCCAATTATCTGCAGAATTGGGTGATACGGTTATCGCGGATAGTTCGAAAAGAGCATAAAATAAGGGGTAAAGAAGATAAAAAAAATAATTGCATTACACCTAAAGCATGATATGTACATACTGAAGCTGAGTACAGCATAAAAAAAAAAAACATTTGTATTTGAGGTTCTCCAGCATGTAAAATCTATAAAGATGTGGTACTTACAAAGAACGCAATGGCAAAATAATTTATTGGATGAATTTATTACACCGCACTCTTGGGTAAGAAATGTTTAGAAAAAAGAAAATTTAATTCGTGCTTTTCTGAAATAATCAGTTAGTTATGTTTGTTACCCTCGCGGATGATCTAGAGTTTACTGTACTCGAAGACACCTGGACCAATTTCAAAAAATTTTTTTTTGAAAGGGTTTCCCTTCCAATTGCTTCCGTGGTCCATGACAATTTGAATGTGTGGCTTCTCAGGATTTCATAATGATATTCATTTCTGTGGTCTTTTTATCTTGATTTAATTCTGATTACAAATAACGGGCCACGTATGTATAGTATTTCTGCCGCGAGACACTAATATTGCTTTGAAATACTATAAATTAATTGAAAAGCGGTTAACATTTAAATGACTTTGATTAAACTAGTACACAAATGAAATGTTGATAGTTCCATTCTTTTTTCTTTCTTACAGAGTAGGATTTAATTAAGAAAGTTATGTGAAGTTTTGTAATAGAAACATAACCTTATTTCTGAAGCTCATTTTCCCTAAAAAGAATAAAATAAGAGATATAAAGACACAAAAAGCCCCCCCCCCCCCCCCAAATGCTTTTTTTCTTCTTTACGGGCACATTAGTTCTTAATAATTTTTCTAATCGCTAGGGGGCAAAAATTTACCCAATGGGATGAAATACTATGATGAAAAATTACATCACCAGTCCGATAAAATCTTCATGCGTCACATGCAGGAGCGCCCAAAGTTGTCCTCATTCGGCACATTCGGATTGACGATTCGGCAAATTTAGGGATGCAATATTTTTTTGTAATATATATACTAGATAATGTATATAATTTGTTTGTGAATGTATGTATTTTGCTGCAATCTTACTTTTTTTTTAAATACATTTTTTATATTTGAACAATAGGCGAACCGATTGTCAAAAATATATTTCATTTTGGTATCAACGTCCTTGTTTACCAGAACCAAAACTATTAAATATTGCTCTTTGAAAGCTAAAAACTCTGATAATGTGTGTGACGAATTCAGTTTTATTTATTTTTCTTTAAAGATTGCTGGCAAATTTTCTCATTTCTCATGGTGAAAAACATTGTCTGCTTAGCTTCAGTTCCATTTCTTGTCTTTTTAGCCTACTTTCCCGTTAAAAATAAAAGAGACGAAAAAAGCATTAAAATTGGCTTAATGCATCTAAAAAATGTCGCCAAGTCCAAAAAAATATCGCCAAGTAAAAAAAAGTCAAAAAGAAACAAAAAAATGAAATAAATATCGAAAAATTAAAAATTTGAAAGTAGGGTATTGAGATGGGGAATTTGTGTGTCTGTCGATCGGTCGGTCTGTCTGTCCCCCCCCCCCCCTAATAACTTTTGAATGAACATTCCGATTTGGACAAACTTTTTTTTGTTGGAAAGATCTCGGCGAGTACAGCTCATTCCCATATTTGATTTTTCGATTTGAACAATTTTTGGTGCAACTTTAAACCGTTCAAACAACCTGGCCCGCGATATTAACTTTTTAGTTAACAGTCCGATTTGAACAAACTTTTTTTTGTTCGAAAGATCTTTTCAAGGGTACTTCATTCCCGTATCTACATTTTCGATTTGAACAATTTTTCGTTCAACATTGAACCGTTCAAACAAGCTCTCACCCCTAATAACTTCTGAATGAACAGTCCGATTTAAACAAGCTTTTTTTTTGTTCGAAGCATCTCGGCAAGGACACTTTATTACCGTATTTAAATTTTCAATTTGAACATTTTTGGTTCAACATTGAACCGTTTAAGCAACCTTTCTCCACCTAATAACTTTTGAGTGAACCGTCCGAATGGAATAAACTGTTTTTTGTTGGAAATATCTCGGCGAGTACAGCTCATTCCCATATTTGAGTTTTCGATTTGAGCAATTTTTGGTTCAACTTTGAACCGTTCAAACAACCTGTCCCGCGATGCTAACTTTTGAGTGAACAATCCGATTTGAAGAAACTTTTTTTTGTTCGAAAGATCTCGGCAAGGATACTTCATCCCCGTTTTTAAATTTCCGATTTGAACAATTTTTCGTTCAATATTGAACCGTTCAAACAAGCTCTCACACCTAATAACTTTTGAATGAACAGTCCGATTTAAACAAACTTTTTTTTGTTCAAAAGGTCTCGGCAAGGATGCTTCATTACCGTATTTAAATTTTCAATTTGAACATTTTTTTTTTGTTCAACATTGAACCGTTCAAACAACCTTTCCCCACATAATAACTTTTAAGTGAACCGTCCGAATTAAAAAAACTTTTTTTTGTTCGAAAGATCTCGGAGAGGCTCATTCCTATATTTCACTTTTCAATTTGAACCATTTTTCGTTCAATGATGAACCGTTCAGAAAAAAATTTAACATGAGCGCCTAAGGAGAAATTTAAATTGAATGTTGATTCTGAACTTCAAGGCGGATTTCCTTCAAATTAACTTTGTACGAAAATGGTTTTGATAAATAATGTATTGTAAAGTACTTTTCTGAATAATCTTCTGTGAGGACTCTGATTCCGACTCCGACTCCCCAAACATGGCGGAAATGTAGGCTCAGAAAAAATGACTGACTGGGCAGACGATTTTTTGTTTATTTATTTATTTGTTTGTTTAATTTATTATTATTATTTTTTTTTATCAGACGATTTTTTTTTGTTAACAAAAATTTTTCATTCACGAGAGCATTTTATTCCTTATTTATATTTAACAACCGGCAACGGATTAAAAATGAAATTCAAGACATTTTATTAACGAACAAGTTTCTTTTCTTTCTTTGATAAAATGTGTTTTGAAGTTCTTTGTACTTTTATTTTATTTATTTAATTTTTTTTTTCTTTTGAAAACGATTGTGGAATTTTTCTGCGGAAGAACTATAACAGTTACATTCTTTAAAAGGTGCGACAAAACTTTATTGACTCGTTTATTTACTTTTTACGTGTCTATTTTATCTGATGAGAGGGGTATATTTTGCTTTCAGAAATCAGCTTTAACCCATTTCAACCTAGCGTAACACATGTGTCACGCTAATCGAGCTCGGTTCAAATAGCAAAAGTAAAACTTAAAGAGTCCCAATGAACTTTTTTTTTAGTGTGTGAGTTACTGAAAGATTCAGCTATTCTAATTCAGCCTTAATTTTATTCACAACTTTTTATCTTTTACTCTGACAACGAGTTTAAGCTAAAATGAAAAAATTAATTCCGGCCAATATGGGTTCAAGTGCTATAAAGATATGTTTGACATAATTTTTAGTTTCAGATAATCAAGAGAATATTGATCAGATGCTACAATGCCGATGTCGATGTACGGGAAAGTAGGCTCGTTTAGTTCTTGACAGAACTTCTTGTTTCATTGTGAAAAGAATCGGCCGTCGTCTTCCAAGCATTTCTAGGCGATTTTGGTGATGTTAGGTGAAGGGCAGTTTCGAGGAATTTCCCCTCGAAAGTTTTTCGAAATTAACCCATTAATGCCTGACATTTTTTTTCCCAAAGATATTTTGTATACTGGTTACAAACTGTTTAATGGACAGGAAAAATAATTAAAAAATATTATGTAAAAATATTTTTTTTATTAAGGAAAGAACAATCGTCCCTTAAAAGTTACGATAGGCCCCCGAGGGTACATAATTCTTTTACTAAATTTTTTTCTGCCTGCGATATAATATTTAAAAAGACATTTTATAAGATGAAATAAAATCAGCAATGAACATAAACTGGGTAGCTGGGAATCACTTTGAAAACTTAGCTTTTTGTTCTTGAGATTATGAACGATGTCATTTCTGATAAAGATCCTATTAAAACTGCTACAGAGCACACTTTACAATGGTTATGTGCTGCAATCTGTAAATAACGAATTGAAACAATACCAAGGTACTCATTGAGCACTATTATTTGGTTGAAATTTTCATTTTGGGAGAAGTTCAGACCATTTTTTGGACCGTCCCTAAAAAGGGACGCTAGGCATTAATGAGTTAAAATATCTAAATTACGATTGTAGATTTTTGCTACCGTTGTGGAAAAGGAATACGCTTTGATACTCCCTTGCAACTTTATGAAACAAAAATCCTTTTAACTTCAATTTCAAACAGTCTTAGAAAATGTTATGGGGGGAGGGCATCAGGAAGTTCTTCTTCCAGAAAGGTTCAAAATCTTTCGAGCAAATGCTCTGTTTTTATTTTCTTTGTTTAGTAAATATTTGCAAAACTGAATGTAAGACAGGTTACTGTCTAAAATACAAGACTCATTAACGATATGGGTGTTAAATTTAGATTTCAGATAAACACAAGTACACCAGATAAGTGCACTTTTTGCTTTATTTCAGTAAAAAACATTTCATTACTAAATGATCTCGATCTTTTTTTCTAATAAAATTTTACAAAAAGAGAAAGTTTTCATCTAAATAGAAATTCTTGGGGAACAAACATTAACCCTTTAAGCGGTCAACTATTTTACCAGAAATGCTTCCAAAGAGGCATATTTTTTATCGCATATAGTTAAGTACCATACTTAACAGAATAAGAATATTAAGAATTTTTTAATTTTTTTTTTTCGTTTTCAATGCTTTTACAACATTTTTTATTTTACAATTTTGGTCGCAAAACCCCGAAATATTTGCTTTTTTCAAGTACATTCTGCATGCAGTAAAGAATGGTTTACAAATTATGCAAAAATTTCTTTCACACTTATTGTGAATTTTGGGGTTCACAATTTTCCAAACAGTTCGGGCAAACCAGAAAAGGAAATCTGAAAATATCGATGCCCGTACGCCGTACGGGCAAGCCAGATGAGGCTAATTTCAGGTAGCACGTACGCTGTACGGGCAAACCGCTTAAATGATTAAATGGAGAACTGTGATTTCGAAATTGAAAGTGTTCATACTTTTTCGTGACAATCTTGACCGAAATAATGAAACGTCGTTCTTCTTCTGCGGACACATTGTGAACGATTTAAAGATAACTTCTAATTGAAATCCATCCTTATTTAAATCCGGTGTTTACATTTGCTACACCACGGCATAGAACAAGTAAACTATCACAAGAAATATCTCCATCCTTGGTTGGATAAAATAACGTTGGCTTCGCCAGATTGAACTGTAACATGCCAAATTTATTTTACACAGGCTTCTGCACTAGTTCATACAGGGGTGATTGTGTTCCCGTATTTTCATGATCGATTCTGGTATTTTCATGTTCGAAAATACCGAAAATAAAATATTTTTAATCATGCTTTTATCTTCAAACCTCCGGATTTTTTTTTTTTTTTGACTTTTTCGATTTTTCGATGATTATACCGATAATTATTAATAATATTCATGTTAAGATGCCATTATAATTGTTTTTTTTACTTTGATAAATTATTTTATTTGCATCTTTTTTTGATTGTGATGCCTTCATTTAAACAAATGCAATCGATTTGCATCGGATATGAAAATCGAATTTTTCTCATTTTTGACGGACGCTTATTATCCTACATTAATTATGATATGTGTATAATTATAAAATTAAGTGTGCTTAAGTGATAGGGGCTTTAGTTGAACACTCCCCCCCCTCCCACACACACACATTTTCTCTTTAAAACTTTCAGGTATTTTTTTTACGAACTCACAATCACCCCTGTTTAAGTTCGTAATATTCTTCTTAAACTCTCCTTAGATGGATTTTTTTTTTCACTTTTTTTTATTTGAACTCAAATAGCATTTCTTTACCCAATGAAATTTCAACTAGCTAGAAGTTCCAGAAGCCAAAAAAAAAAAAAAAACTCTCATTTATAAATGAAAACATTAATTTTCGAAGTCGGTGGGGACTGGGGGGGGGGGGGGTTAGTTATCCATCCTTGAGCCCCTTAAATAATGGGTCTCTATTTCTGTTTAAAAGGGTTTTGATCGAAAGAGGCAACTTTTCTACCCATGGTCGTCTCAAAAGATAATTTTTTTCATTCATGATAAAAAAGTAGTGTTTTGGGTTAGATATGCAAATTTCGACCACCATGTGGCGAATGAAGATTTCATCGGACTGTGATGTAATTTTATACCTTAGTATTTCATCACATTGGGTAACTTTTTTGCACCCTAGCGATTTGAAAAATTATTAAAAACTTTGTCTTCGTAAAGAAGAAACAATGCATTTTTAGGCTCCATTTACTAACTTTGACCGCCTTGCGGAGCATAAAGATGAAGATATTATCTGATCAACTTCAAATTTTACAGGTAATTACTTAGTCCTAGTGGACAACTTTTCTCACCCTGGCCGATTTTAAACACCAAAAATTTTTTGATAAAATGAGCTACAAGAAAAAAGAATATTTTCTTGAAAACAAGAAGAGACCACACGCTTCTTTCTTTTTCATGTTATTCTACACATCTATATCCATAAAAGTTATTTTTTTCTAGGGTTGCTGTTTTGAGTTAAATGCGATCAAAAAACCACGATTTTTGAAATATTAAAAAATATCAAAGTCTTTCTCTTCAAAGCAATGAAACATTAAACAATTGTTAAAAGAAATTTGGGGAGTTGCTTTTATTGGGAAATAACGCAGCTTAAAGTCGAGCAAAAATGGACTAAAAACCGTACTTTGCGGCCCCATAACTAAATAAAGCATCAACAACCCCCAACCCAAATAACTTTGGGGTCCTCATAACCAAACTCGGTAAAATTAACAAAATGCAAACATGACTGAAATGCGTCTTTCAGTCGTTTTACCAAAAAAGCGCTGCAAAACATCAAACATTGGGAATTCTTTACCGAACAAGCAACATTTTTTGGGGGCTAAAAACTTCAGAATGTTCACTTCTCATGACCTACTTTCACATATTAAAAAAATGATTAAAATCAAAAAACGTCACCGCCGCACCTGAATTTTAAAATAATGGCTCTTAATATGCATACAGTCATATAGCTCTTGCATTGGCGATGTGTGGTGACACACTGGGTTTGTTTCAAGTAAATTAACTGGTATTGTAGCTATGAAAAAAATATAAATTCTTTTCCAAACCGCTGCTTTTTTATAAAATATACTTAGTTAACATTTTTTTTCAAAATCGAACCAAAAATGTTGGGGGTACGGCGCACTTCTTGGCACGCCCCTTATTCCGCCTATATGCACCCCGAATTAAAATTTTCCAACTGGCGGAAATTCTGATTTTGGCGAATGGAACTCCAAATTTTTCCGAATGATAAAACGTATTAAGTTGACTTAAATACATCTTGCAGAAATGGACGCCCGGGCATTTAAATTTACAACACTGCAATTACAATGACAATAAAATCCCGATAATCGCGGAATAAGGTTTCACAGTACTGCAAATAATCCGAAAAATACGTAAAAAACGGTACAAGTGTATGTAATAGCTGAAAAAATTCAACAACACAATGCATTCAAATTATAGCTAAAAATGGTTACAGCATTGAAGGTAAAAAGTATTTTAAATAGCTATAAAAGAAGAAAAAAAAGGCGGATTATCCGGATCGCTGACAATCTGGAGTTTTCTGTCTTTCGCCAAGTTTTACCAAATCAAGAAGCAAAATTGCCGAATGAGGGAACATTTTAGGAGGTCACGTAGGCGACTCGTGCAGGGGGGTGACTGCCCCCTCACTTGCAAAAGCATAGGGACCTTGCCCCCAGGGCCTGATTACTGAATACGCCAACTTGGCCGCGGCCTAGGGCCCCGACGATTTAGGGGCCCCCAAATGGTTAAAACAGCTGTAGTCAATGCCTAAATTTGTTTTATCCTATGCCTAAAATTGTAAAGCCTCAATACAGGGCGCCACACAAAAGTATTTGGCCTTGGGCCCCGTGATATCTTAATCGGGCCCTGCTTGCCCCCTCACTTTTTAGAGTTAAAAAGTAATGATCAATTGAAAAATAATTTCTTTTTACTCAGTGGATTGATTAATTTCACGAAAATGGAAGCTGAATATTCCAAAAATAGTAATTTTGAATGTTATTTCATAAAAATGGAACTTTGAATCGGAAGGGGTGACGTCAACGGTGGTCATTCGTCTTGAGGCCGTTTTTGTCCAATAAAAAAGCCAAATTTTCTTTCGACCGCCCACCATTTCGTTGCACCGGTCGCCAATGGGAGGTCACATCGACCTCCCGCAACTTCCCAACGTCCCATCGAGGCGCAATTAAAACGCAGCGACCGGAGCGAGCGCGTAGCTTTGCGAAACCCGTACTCCGACAGGAATCGTCTGCTACCACACCTTCTCCCGCCAGATGTCGCTGCCGCTGTCCACATAACTTTCCAACCTGTCCAGTTCGACAGGACATCACAACACACGGCGGCGCACCCCTTTCGTATCGTCTGCTGCCGGACACGCGTCTCTCAGCGGTCACCCGAGTGGTTTCGATATTTCTGGAAAAAGAAAAAAAAAGAACAATTACCGCGGGATGACGTGATTCGAAAGGAACACCGATCGGAATTATTCGATTTTGGAATCCGAGCGTCTGGCCTCGGGCAACATACCTCTGTTTACTCATTCGAACGTTGGAATACTACAGGTGAGTGGCTTCTTTTAATAATGATAATGATTCTTTTGGTGTCTGTAATGGGGGATCCTTCGAAAGGGGGTGGGTGGTCCATCCTCTCCGGTCAAGGGAGGTCGGGGGCGGGTGGAAAAGTTCTCTTTTGAAGTCCGCCGAACAAAAAGGGCGGTGTCGGCCGAGCGACTCACCTGTAGTTGTTTCGGAGAATTCGTTGGAAAGCGTTGTTTTGTCGGTTTGAGAAGCATACCTGCCGAATCCACTTGTTTCTCGCGGGAGTTATGATTCGCGTCTTGTGATCTCGCTTCCCCTTTTAGGCGGGGGCCCAAAACTGATATGTTTTTGGACGGGAGCAATTCGCCGCTTGCTGGAGTAAATTCAGAATTTTACCAGATGATAAAATGAATCCGACTTGTATCCACCTACCATCATCAAGTTTTCTCATATGTTAGACATAAAACTGTAGATAAAAATAGAAAAAACACGATGGTACAGTGCCCGCAGCTGATTAAAATGACGTTTGTCCTGAGAACTTATGATTTTTTTAAGCGACTGATTTTATAAACCTACATTAGAAAAAGTTTTCAAAGATCACTTATCTGAAAAATTAATTACTGTATTTCTATATAGCTTTAAAAGTTTCAAAATAGAGTGAACTAAATAAGATTTACATTTTTATTTGCAGACGGGTCTCAAAATACTGGAGTATAGATATTTGATTAACGGAAATCGTATATAAATTGAAGAGTGCACATTTGGCATGCATTTCTTCATCTTCCCAGACTCTTTCACTTCTTGGTGCTACATAACTTTGGAATTTATTATGTCTGTTGCAATTTTTAACATAATTATAACTGTCGTTTTCAAATTTTATCATACGTTTCCAAAAAAACTGATCTTATAAAACGGCGAGGATGATTTTATTAAAGGATGGTTTTAGCATGTTTTGATATTGTAAGGATTCGGTTCCTGCAGATTTGATTTTAAAAAGCGGCTGATTTTATAATTAATCCAGTGATTTTTTTTAGTGGCGGTTACTGTATAAGGTCGACAAAGCAAAAGTAAAAGTGCTCCTATCATCATAGGGTTACCGCTATTTAAAAAATCTGGTATGGACCCCACACTACTTCCTTTTACGTGTAAATTTCTTAGTAGTTGCCTTAAGTGTTAAAAAAAGTGCTTGGAGTGAGCAAGGTAACAATTCAAATATTTACTCCCCTAATCTGCCACGAAACAATGCAAAAAATATTTTGCAATGGTTAATTTTCTAAATATTGCTGATTTTAATATCATTCAGTTTTCGCAAAATATCGCCAATAGCGCCAAGTTGAACCCAAATTCGAAAAATATTTTTTTCGCCAAATTTGTCGCCAACTTGGCGATATGTCTCCAAGTTGGCGTCAAACACTTGGCGACCAAAAGCTTGGCGACAAATCGCCAAGTGGTAGCGCTAATTCATATCACTTGAGTCTGCATTGAAATTAACACTGATTTACCCCAAAAAAGGGGTAAAACACCCCCTTGGGAACATTCAAATGCAACCACAAGGGGAGGTGCACAACTAGACCATCCTCAGAGCCTACATACCAAGCTAGAAGCTTCTACGACATATAGTTTTTGAGTTATGCGACCCACATACGCACACACGTACATACAGACGTCATGAGAAAACTCGTCGTAATTAACTCGGGGGTGGTTGAAAAAAATTTTTCGGCTGCTTATATGTTGCTAGGTACATATACACGTGCTGACAGGTCAAAAAAACTAAGGAATTTTCATTCGGGGGTGAGCAAAATCAAAATTTAGACTGAAATTTGAGTGATTTTTTTTTCGCGATCACAATACTTCCTTTTACTACGTAAAAGGAAGTAAAAATATTTCATTAATAATGGGGTCATTTTGCAGATTTTCTGCAGTTATCTTCAAGTTACAAAAGACTTGTAGCAAAAACTTCAAAATGACTGCAGTTTTTTTGAAGAAATTTTTAATCACATCATCATTTTCTTGTGCCGAAAAGTCGAATTTCGACCCGAATGAGCGTCCTTTTGCGAGAGATTTAAATCTGCTTCTCATTTTCGAAAAACTGCGATAGATTCCTGCAAAATGTAAAGATACCTGCGGAAAAACTGCGGATTTACGCAATTTCTGGAATTTCAAATCGTGGCAACCCCGTGATTGGATCCCTTTTTTTAAAAAACGCTGGCATTAAAGCGGTGAGTAATTCCTATTCCATGCTGATGAGTGCATAATAAACACGAAACTGCACTCCATGGATGGAAATAGCCGAGTTGGCGGTGTATTGCACGCTGTTATTAGTTTCACATGTGGGTTTGTTTGAATGTATGTATGTAACTCGGAATAAAAGATAAAATGCTTGTTCTTTACAAATATAAAAATAATATATTTACTACTATCATTAATTAATTTTTATGTTAACTCTTAAAAATATTCGATGAGGGTAGGTACAACCCGAAGTAGGATGTTGGACTAATAACAAGCTAAGAGCATGTGTTGTACACATTCCGTGCCAACATTACTTCTAATGAGAAGGGACATTACACAGCATCAAGAAGAATTTTAAAAAGTAAAATGAATAATCAAATTATAGTTTAAAGAAACTAAAAAATACACTTTTAGAGTAAATCAAACTATATTTGATGTCACTCGAATCGATTTCCCTCTGGTTTTCAAAATTATTGAAAATCCGCTAAATTTGCATGAACTTTTATTCATCAACATGTAATGTAGTTTAGCCTTTAATATTAATAGTTGTATTAAATATATTACTTTTATGTCTGCAAAGAACGTGAATTTTATCTTTTATTCAGAGTTACATACATACAAACAAACAAACCCACATGTGAAACTAATAAAAGCGTATTAAGAAGAAAAACAATCGTAAAATGCCGAATAAAAATCTTTTTGTTTGGGAGGTCGCAGTGACTTCCGTGACTTTCTTTCAAGGCGCCTTTCCTGATATTTTGAATTTTTCTTAGCAGGGTGGGAGGGGTATATACTCGATATTTAACCCAATAAGTGCCTAGCGTACCTTTTTAGGGACGGTCCAAAAAAGGGTCTGAATTTCCCCAAAATAAACATTTCAGCCAAATAATAGTGTTCACTTGGTACTTTGGTACTGTTTCAATTCGTTATTAACAGATTGCAGCACATTACCATTGTAAAGTGTGTTCTGTAGCGGTTTTAATATGATCCTCATCAAAAATGACATCGTTCACAATCTCAAGAAAAAAAGCTAAGTTTTCAAAGTGATTCCCAGCTTCCCAGTTTATATTCATTGTTGATTTTATTTCTTCTTATAAAATGTCTTTTTAAATATTATATCGTAGGCAGAAGCAAAATTTAGTAAAAAAAGTATGTATCCTCCGAGGTCTATAGTAACTTTTAAGGGACAATTTTTCTTTCCTTAATGAAAAAATTATTTTTTACATAATATTTCTTTTATTACTTTTCCTGTCCATTAAACATTGTTTGTAACCAAGTATGTAAAATATCTTTGGGGAAAAAAATGTCAGGCATTAAGGGGTTACAGTACCTCAAAAATGACCAAAATACCAAAAAAAATTTTATTGCTTATTTCAAAAGTAAAAGTTATTTAAAACACTCAGAAAAAAACAGCATTGTTCTAGCTAAATTATTTAAAAAGTTATGAGTGACTTTAGGGCATACATGCTATGTGTTCTAATGGAAAAGCCAAACTTTAAAGTGCTTTTTCTCGGTGATCAGTTTTTAGTGTTTCTATGTTACTAGAAATGCTAAGGAATTTTTTCTATTAAAGATATAACTTTAAAGCAATATTTTTTGCACTCAGGATAATATATTTAACAAAACTGTGCATTGAATAAGCGTTTTATAAATTACAAAAATTTTTAGAGTTTGTTAAACCTCGATGAACAAAATTTTCTAAGATTTTTTTACATAAAAGGTCACAAAATATTTTCTAATCAAAATATAAGAAAATGAATGCACAGATTTGTTGAGGTTTTCCTTGTGATCATTTCGCAAAAAGAAATTTTGAAATTAGTGCAGAAACAAAAAAGCCTTAGGGTTTTAAAAAAACTGAAATTTTCTTACATTTTTCAAATTTTCAAAAAAAGTTTTCAAAATTTTTGATGTTTGAAAATAAATTATTGATTTTTAAACAAGTGCAGAAACAAATATCTCAAAGAATTAACTTTTTCACTTAAATTAAAGAAATTTGTTAGAAAGGTACTGTAACCCCTTAATGGGTTAAATTACACTAAAAGAAGCAAAAATCACACCCACTTACATGTAGTGCCCGCCCCTTTTAAAATCACATTTGTGCTGAGGATATTTGATTTCATTAAGAGGCTGATTTTATAAACCGGCATACATAAAATTACATAGAGAAAAAGGTTTTAAACTGAAAACAAAATAGAAAATGAATTACTATTATCTATATTTAAAATTAAGTTAATTAAAACACAATTCGAATTTAACTCATGTGTAAAAAATACATTTTTAAAATGACACAAGGGTTTTAAAATATTGACCCATTGTTGTTTGAGAAACACAAATAATGAAAGAAAAAATCATTCTTAAATCAAGATTCGTTTAGGCATGTTTTTCTAGCGAACGATTTTTACTCAAATTGAATGACATGAACTCTCAACCTCGGTAATATTGAAGAGAAAGAAAATTCTAGTTTTATTCAGACATTAAAAGCGTGTTTTCTCTTCCTCCCCCCCCCTTTTTTAACATAACTTATCCAAAAACTTTTCATAAAACGGCTCTAATGATTTTATTAAAGGATGGTTTTAATATGTTTGGATATAGTAATGATTCTGTTCTTCCAGATTTGATTTTATAAAGCGGTTGATTTCATAATCCAGTGATTTTATTAATGGCGGCCACTGTGTGTACATACACATTTATTTTCCAAAAACCAGCGGGGCAATTGACTCTCCTCACGTCCTAAATAACATGTTTAAGGGCGCCCCAATGGCAGGTCACAGGAGGTCACTGTGACCTCCGAAAAGCTGTCATTCTTCTGAATTTGTTTAACCGTTTCCCTTACACATTTTTTTGAAAAAAAATACAAAAAAAAATATATATATATTTTTTTTGATTTTAAAAAACAAAGAAGTGAAACAAACAAAATATGCAGGTTTTAAGTTGAATTTTTAATATTTTGTAGGTGTAAAACCAATTAGCTGTTAAGGATTCAGAACACTTACAAACAGCATTGCAAAATTGCGATCGTTTTTTAAAATTTAAATAAAAGTTTCTTATTGGAGTATAAAACTTTTGCATGCTCGTATTTTATCATTCGGTAAAATTCGGACTTTCATTCGGATATTTGAAAATTACCGCCTTCCAAAAAATTTAAGCTCTGACGCTGCATGACTTTTTACCACTTTTCAAAACAATTTAGCTTTTTATTTTTTTTATTTTTAATTCTGCAAATACTAAAGAGATCAAGCATGACAAAAAAAAAAAATTGTAAATTTTTCAAAAATATCACTGAATAAGATTTTTATTTGGGTGATGATTTCTTTTATTAAAGGAGGCAGGCACGTCATTTAGAGGGGTCAAGTACCCCCACCTCTGCTTTGAAAAATGAATGCTTTTACAAATAAGTCGGCGTGGTTTCTGTTGTGTCCTTGACTCCTTCCTTCTTGAAAAATTAACCCATTAATGCCTAGCGTCCCTTTTTAGGGACAGTCCAAAAAAGGGTCTGAATTTCCCCAAAATGAACATTTCAACCAAATAAGTGTTCAATTAGAACCTTGGTATTGTTTCAATTCGTTATTAACAGATTGCAGCACAAAACCATTGTAAAGTGTGTTCTGTAGCAGTTTTAATATGATCTTAATCAAGAATGACATCGTTCACAATCTCAAGAGAAAAAGCTAAGTTTCCAAAGTTATTCCCAGCTTCCCAGTTTATGTTAATTGCTGATTTTATTTCTTCTTATAAAAGGTCTTTTTAAATATTATATCGTATTCAGAAAAAAATTTTAGTTTAAAAAGTATGTACCCTCTGGGGTCTATCGTAACTTTTGAGGGACGATTTTTCTTTCCTTAATAAAAAACTAATTTTTGAAATGATATCTTTTTAATTATTTTTCCTGTCCATTAGACACTATTTGTAACCAGTATACAAAATATCTTTAGAAAAAAAATGTCAGGCATTAATGGGTTAAACATGATCTATCTGACAAAAGATGTCGGTTGTTATATTGTGCTTGGATTAAAATAAAGGCGAAAATTATTTTATTTATTGAAACCTTCTTTTCATTGTCAGTTTTCATCAGGGTTTGAAAAAACACGTTTTTTTTTTTTTTTTTTTGAAAAAGCCCAACCCGCCTGGTTTTTTTCAACATTTTAATAATATTTTCTATTTAAACATGGTGCACCTACTTTTCATAGAATCATGGACGCCCTAAAAAGAAGTCACTGTGACCTCCTAAAAATTCTTATTCGGTAGATTTGGAAAAATTATTGTAATATTAAATATTTTAAATTGATATGAAATTCTAAATTTATTGATTTGCCTTAATAGATGAATAATTATTGCTTTTTTTGATATTCTAAGTATTAAAAAAAAAGTAGAATTCATGTGCAATTTTATTTCTAAAACCTAATAAGTTGTTAGGAAAGAGACAGAAGAGCGGGAATTTGTACACTCTTCATACTCCAGGGTCCCCCGTACCTACCACAACTCGAGGTTTAACCGGGATAGGGTACTGAAGAGGGCTCTGTTCTTTTTGAACCAGACCAAGGGCAAAGCAAACCCCTGACCCAGCACCCCCAGAGGAATCGTTTCACTTGGAGGACTTTGTGACCACGACCCTGATTTAACGTCCCCAGCCACCATTAGCAACGACGGTGGATCTTTGATCGGCTGGGATCAAACCCGCGACTCTCCGGTTACGAGTCCGACGCCTTACCGATCGGACTACCACGGCCCTGGAATTCGTATATGCGAGGGATATTACAGGTGAACGAACTTTCGATGCAAATTCTGAAATGTAAATACAATGTTCTCATTAAAGTGTTTAAAATCTACCGCCAAATTTCCCATACAAAGCAGCAGCTAAGCCAAAATTCTTTTATTAGCTAAAAAACAGAAAATAATTATTCAAGCGATAAAGGCTTCTGATTAAACAATTTACCATGTTTTTAAAACGGACATAAGATTAAAAAAAAAAAAAAAAAAAAGCATTATCATGGGGCGCGAGTTCTACCTAACCATAAGAGGTGTAAAGAGTAGCAATCAGTGTGAAAACGTATAACATCAGTTAATACTAGGGGTGCACCGATAAGCAAATTGGCCGATTACCGATTACCGATTAATCGGCTATTGATAATCGGCCGATTAATCGGCCGAGCCGATTAATGATCAAAATGATTATTTTTAATACTAACAATATCATCATCACTGTTTTCCATCCTTTTTTTCTTTTTCTTTCTTTGACGATTCCGATTTTAGAAATAGTTACTACTTTTTTTTTGAGAAAAAAAAATATTTTTTCCTAACTCTCCCAAAATAATTTCAAAATTTTATCCAAATTCAGTAAACCAATTTTTAAACCTTTGAACCAATATTATTGTTAATAAAATTACCTTCACACATAACATATTTAACACATTGTTAATTATGGTAACTAGACATGACATTAAAAAAACAAAAAAATAGGGGAGGCTTTAGTGTGAGATTTTAATTTAGGAGATTTTTCAATTCAAATTTATTTTTCAATTATTAGAAGCCACTAAATTCAAGACTTATTCTTTGAAAATTAGAGGTTTTCAAATAGCTTTATGATAAGAAAAAAAGTATTGACACATAAAAAATATAGCAAAATTGTCTCTATGTGTGCATTTATTCAAAACAGAAAAATTAACTAAAAAATTTATAATAACTGTGAGGATTTTTTTTTTTTATTTCGTTGTTGTACGTTTGTTTGAAAAAAATAGTTATTGTTTATAAATTTTTTCATCTTAGTTTCTTTTTCAAGGCACATAAAAAGTAATTTCATTTAGACCATAATTTGACTAATTATAAATAAAATGAAATACTCATGTTTTTGTATTCCAATTTAAAAGTTCAAGAATTTAATTATTCCTAATAGTGTCATATTAATATCAGCCTTGAGGGTTATCTTTTAATATTGAATTCAGTTTTATGCACTGTATGAACTATTTGTTTTGTATTTACTCTGTACACTTTCATACTACTTGTTATAGTAAGGATTAAAGAAAAATATTTATTTACAGTTGATAATGATGCTTATCAAAATTTCTTGGTAAAATTATACTTTAAAACATAATATTTAAAAAATATTTTCCCGCCGATTAATCGGCAACATTTTACCGATTATTAATAATCGGCAAAGTGGCCGATTATGGCCGATTAATCGGTACTGCCGATTAATCGGTGCATCCCTAGTTAATACCATTTGCAGTGAAATACAATTTTCATTAACTTTTGATGAAACTACTAATTTTGCTCGCTCCCCAGATTTTTTAAGCCCCATGATGTTAAAAGTATGTTTTTAAATGTTTAGTCCGTTTTAAAAACATAGTAGAGGAATGTGGGGCAAAGTGAAATAGCTAACCCACTTATGGCCAAGGTTTTTTTAACATTTTTTTCCCGTTTTAATCTGCTTAAAACCATTGCTTGTAATGGTTTACATACATTTTAGGCTTAAAATAGTTCTCCGTTGCCATATTTATTAAGTTATTTAATGTCCTGTTTACGGGATATTTTGCAGATATGTGAGCAAAATACGACCTTACTTTTGCAAAGTAACATTACAGAAGGCATCTCTGATCCATTTTAAGCAAATCGTTTTAAAATAGTTTCATTTTATGAAAAATAAGTTCGCAAAAAAAAAAAAAAAAAAAAAAACTTACTTTCTGTGGCTACCCATGCTGTATCGTTGCTTGACTGATTTGTCTGAAAATAGCTGTTCATAAATAAACTCTGATGTCCACCTAGTGGCTCTAACTGGTTTTCTCAGGAAGAAGGACTATTTAACTTGTGAAAAACAGCTTTAGTGAAATGACTTACCCATTACAGGTTTCTGTATGCAGTAACTAACAAGCGTCCCGTTTTTAGGCTACTGGGCATAAATGGGTTAAGTTGACCGATCTGTCTCAAAATGAACAAATTGAAAATTTGATCTGAAAATCAGTGTACATAAAGAGTGAAGAATGTATGTTGTAATGCAACTCTCTTTGAAATGTCATTTTTCATATTTGGCACTTATTTTACACCTTCAAAAAAAGGTTGAAATTTTTCATTTCAAAAAAACATGGGGCAAAGTGAAAAATATAATATTTTTGTAATTAAACATTTTCTATTTGATGAGTTACAGTCATTTTCTTCAAATGAATGCTCAAACAAACAAACTAGTTATTAAATGAAAAAAAAATGAAAAAATAAATCAATTAATTAATATATGAGAGAAAGAAATGAGTGAATAAAATAGAGAATGAATAACAAAATAAGGTAATGAATTAATAAATAAGTGAATTAATAAGTAAATAAGTGAATTAATAAGTAAAATTAAGTGGGGGGAATAAATTAATAAATGAAGAAATACGCACGTGATTTAGTAAATAAATGCATAAGCAAAGGAAATGAACTATTTCACTTTGGCCCATCCGCTTTGCCCCGCGCTCACTTGACAAATTACATTGAACGTTTGAAATCAAAGCATGCCAAATATAAACTAAACAAAGACTGCGCTGGACACCAGTAGATCTTAATTAATAGTTAAAATAATGATTACAAAAATGTTATCATTTTTATAATAGTTAGAAATATTTTTTTAAAACCACAAATATTAGAGTAAAGATATCAAATTTTTAAATTGACTTGTAAAATGTTTTTCGTTATTCTTTGAAGCTATTTATTTTTTTGACAGGAATCAACTATAAGTCTAGAAACAAAGTTAAAATATTGCTAGATAGGTGGTGTTGTAAACGGTGAAAATATTTTACCTTTTCACTTTGCCCCACTATTTCACTTTGCCCCGCATTCCCCCCCCCCCCCTTTTTTTTTGAAACTTTTTTCATTTAAATAACTACACTAGGTGGCCAAAAGTATCCGGACACTTTCAAAAATTCACATTTTTACATATAGCTCGAGAAATAAGAGATCAATTGTTCTTTAACTTTAGTCATACAAAATATAGGCTTCACCGAACATTTCCAAGTTGAAATTAAATTACCCTTGCATTTGGGGGACGACAAGAAGGGGGTTGAAAGAAAAACCGCTTTTTGACCATAACTCTTCGAAAATAGCTCGGAATAAACTATCAATTTCAGTAATTAATTAGCATACTATGTATAATTACTGTACAAATTTTTATGATCGTGCCACTCTTACTTCTGAAGATATGAAACATTTTTTAAAAAACGGCAGTTTTATTTGAAGGGTTTTTGCTTATAACACGCAGAGTTTTTGATCAAACCTTATCACAACTTCAGGAAAGATGACAAAATACAAGAGAAAGAACATACTAAAACGGTAAATAAAAATATTAAAAATTCGATGAGATATGAACGTTAAAAGGAAATAATTTTTCACGGCGCATGCGCGAACGACAGAAATTTATAACTACAAAAATATTGTAGCCTGATATATACTGCATCTTATAAAAAAAGTTCCAGTTGAATATCATGGAAAATGAAAAAGATATCAGCGGTCTAGTGAGCTGTATTTCATTCATTCGCAGGCAAAACATAAATAGTGTGGGTCTGTCCACAAAGAGCTATTTTTAAATTAAAGGTTATTGCGTCGTCGTTCAAAACCAACGTTTCAGAGGGTATCCGGATACTTTTGGCCACCTACGTATAAGGTCTTTTTGGCCGAATAAACGAAATGTGACTACAATGCCGAATATAAATTTTCAAACTGTATACAATTTAACATTGAAAAAAAATGATCGATTGTCACCACACTATTTGTGGACAACCCCTTGCGATTTATGTTTTGCCTGCGAATGAATGAAATACAGCTCACTAGATCGCTGATATCTTTTTCATTTTTCATGATATTCAACTGGAACTTTTTTTATAAGATGCAGTATATATCAGGCTACAATATTTTTGTAGTTATAAATTTCTGTCGTTCGCGCATGCGCCGTGAAAAATTATTTCCTTTTAACGTTCATATCTCATCGAATTTTTAATATTTTTATTTACCGTTTTAGTATGTTCTTTCTCTTGTATTTTGTCATCTTTCCTGAAGTTGTGCAAAGGTTTGATCAAAAACTGTGCGTGTTATGAGCAAAAACCCTTCAAATAAAATTGCCGTTTTTTCAAAAATGTTTCATATCTTCAGAAGTAAGAGTGGTACGTTCATAAAAATTTGTACAGTAATTATACATAGTATGCTGATTAATTACTGAAATTGATAGCTTATTCTGAGCTATTTTCGAAGAGTTATGGTCAAAAAGCGGTTTTTCTTTCAACCCCTTTCTTGTCGTCCCCCAAATGCAAGGGTAATTTAATTTCAACTTGGAAACGTTCAGTGAAGCCTATATTTTGTATGACTAAAGTTAAAGAACAATTGATCACTTATTTCTCGAGCTATATGTAAAAATGTGAATTTTTGAAAGTGTCCGGATACTTTTGGCCACCTAGTGTATTTTCGCCTGCGTTTGGAATTGGGCTTCATTTTCGGTTTTCATTGAACGTTGTGACATTTAATCGATGAAATAAGGTTTCAGATGACGTCATGCACGTGAAAATCGCGGGATGCACAAATTTTGTTATTATTCAACTTCACAGAGATGGCCTATGACTCCTCCTTTTTTCAGGATTGTCCATTTTTAGGAAGGGGTGATACGCAGATGAAAATTGAGGAATGGGATTCACAATTGCGGCATTGGTTATAAAGCTTGAATACGTCACCTTGCTTACCTTTAATTGGTCTCCCAATTTGGGAAATTAGCCAAAGAGGAAACTATTTTAATTTTTGCACAATCGAGAAAGATTTCTCATTGGATACAAGAAAGTAGGTGGGTCTTAGTTTTATATCTTTCCGCAGTCATTGGCCATTGACTGCAACGCCTCCAACTGTTCATTTAAATTTAAAAACAAAATGGTAACATAAGGGTTGCAATAAAGAAAGCAAAGATTTGTTTTCACTTCCTCGCCAAATGCAGGTGTTGCTCGAAGAATTATTTAATATTTCATAAAACTTATCACTTCGCCAAAATGTCGCTAAACTTGCAAATATGGCACACTGGAGTTTTTTTTCTTCTCTACCTATTTTAAGGAATGGACTCGTTTTCTCATTTGATTGACACCGGCCATCTCGTCGCGGTTGAATAATACTTCTTCGTTGTCCGTGATAAGCAGCCAGAGGGTTAACATCTGTCTATATTTTTGGCTGTAAATATATAACTATTTACACCTTAAATACCTGTAGAAATACCTATTTGTCCCTGCTTATTAACATCTATCTGTACCGGTGTGTCGATCTGCACCTATTTATGTCCATCCACTTTTATAAATCTTTCCACATGTAATGCGGATGGTGCATAGTGTAAAAAAATACTGACAGCCCCTTCATGAAGCCGTCATTAGCATTAATTTCATATCTGTAACTCGTTCGTTTCCGATTCAGTAAAAAAAAAACCTGCGTCGGTTTTTATCTGTCGTGTATTAATAATCGATTACCGGTTTTTTCCCCCTTTTCGAGGAAAAGAGGAATTTTCTCCGAAATGCTTCATTACTTTTTTCGATCTGCTTTGATCGGATTTTTTTTTTTTAATACATATGCATAAGGAATTAAAGAACTGCGTCTCTATTTAGGGCTGCGACATCGATGTCGATGTTTTGGAAATATCGATGTTTTTGATAAAACATCGATGTTTTTACCATCGATGTTTGAAGGTCGATGTTTTCCCAATATCGATGTTTTGGGTTCGATGTTTTTTTCGATGTCGATGTTTTATAATACAGCAAAAAAAGCTTGATAAAAACATGCGGTATGCAGACGTATTAAGAAGTTTTCACCCTCAATCAGAAGTTTCAGTATTAATCTCATTAGAAAACATTATCTGTGATTATTATCGATGTCTTGCTCTCGATGTTTTCAACATTTATAATTTGCTGTCGCCATTTTATTTTAAATTTTATTTATTTCATTATTATTACTTATGGGAATGTTTTATATTTCAGCAAAAAAAAAAAAAAAATCAAGATATTAGCCAAAAGTTATATCGTTAATCACTATCAATCTCGTTAAAAGACGTTTTTGATAGTTACCATCGATGTTTTAAGGTCGATGTCTTTTCATGATCAGTTTCGCGTTCGATGCTTTTTTTCCCTTTCGATGTCTGTTTTATACTTCAGCAACAAGCAATAAAAAAGAATGATTTTTAAACATCGTTGTTTTTGTTTTTCTTTAGAAATTTTTCTTAATAATGGTGTGTCACATTTCAACAAAAAAAGTTTCACAAAATTATGGGATAAATAAAAGTTATACAGTTGATCAACATTTGCAGTATCTATCTCACTAAAAAGTTTTCTATAATTGACATCTGTATCATACGGTTGATGTTTTTCGGGTGACAAAAGATAATCTAATTGAGTGATATAAAGAGGCGCTATGTATTGGGGAGTTACTGTATTACTGAAGACTTAAATGTGTAAGTAATTTTTATAAAAAAAGATCGATGTTTTGAAACATCGATGTTTGAAAAGATCGATGTTTTCGGTCGATGTATCAACACCATCGATGTCTTAATTTCTAAACATCGATATCTTGAAACATCGATGTATTGCCTTCGATGTCGCACCCCTAGTCTCTATGTTTGACATTGATGTGGGGGGGGGGGGAGCCATATTCTTTGAAAACATGACGTATTTATACTAGTGGCTGTTTTGTTCCTTCTTCCCATAATTTGTAATCAGTATGAGAACGTGGGGCAAAGTGAAATAGTTGCAAAAATGGGGGCTTACTTTTTCAAAATGCTTCTTCTTTTTTTTTTGAAAACTGCAGCACTTAAAAAAAGAGAAAAGGGGAGGAGGGTGTATTGGCACGGTCGAATCAATAAAACACAGGACCGGTCTGGAACATTGGCTACTCCAATACGGCATAGGTGGCCTCGTACAAGTCATATCCAGTTAAAATATCGTCGGCACCATGTTAAAGTAACAAATGTGAAAAATCGCGTTTTTCAAGTTCGAATTTTACAAATAATTAAAATTAAAATGATACCTTCGAACGATAGTTTTACACTTAAATACTGTCGGCCCCGCTTAATCGAATACTGTTGGTTCCAAGAAATTTTATTCGATTAAGCGGGGAGCATTTTTTTACCTTTCCATTTTGACAATTTTAGTCTCAAAACGTAGTAATAACAAAGAAATAGCTATATAAAGGAAATAATTAATGTTATTGGTAAAAAGATTTTGAAATAAGAAAAGCTAACAACAAAATAGTATAATAATCGAGTAAAAATATTGTACGGTTATATGAAAATGAAAAAAGTAACTTTGTTTTTCGCCTTTCACTTTTATTTTCTGAAACAGTCCACAATAGTGGTTTGTTTGCTCCAAGGTCTTGTGGGAGCACTTTTATTTTATTCTACATTTTTCTTAGCAAATTTTTTTGCAAAGGAAGATAAAAATATTATTCGATTATCCGGGGAAATGATTCGATTAAGCGGGGATATTTAACATTGTGACTATAGGGAAGTGTTCGGTTCCGGACGGTTTTATTCGTATAAGCGGAGTATTCGTTTATCTGTTACCCGATTAAGCGGGGACGACGATATGTCTATAACAATTCAACAGTTGAAAATAACCAAGCGCCTCAGGTGGGAAAAAAATTATATGCAGCGTTTTGACTCCCCTGAAAAGTTCCAATTTTCTCATGCGTAATTTTAGCATGGTGCCGACTGTTTTTGTTTAAATGAATGCAATTATAAAAATTGCAGCGTTTTGCACTGTATTGTGTGTCATGTGCACTCATATTGTGTGATCACATAATTTGATCTTTTATTTAGTGACATACTATTTTTCTTTACGATATTTTCTTGCTCATTTTTTTAAAAATCGGAACAATTGGGAAATCAAATCTACCTAGAGGATAAAGCAGTGAGTAACCGCCTCTAAGCAAGGGCTAAGGCAGGAACAGGCAATACACCGCCAACTCATTCATTTGATCTATGAACTGCAGTTTCGGGCTTATTATGCCCTCATCAGCATGGAATACGAAAGTGAACGAGTTGGAGGCAAAAATCCTCTTATAAAGCTAGGAGAGCCAACTGGTAGCTAATGTGAAATTAGGATACCAGTGAGCGACCGCACATGGGGACGGTACAACTCGTAAATTTTAAAGCAGAGCTCGGGTATAAAGCAGTTAGTAACCGCCCCTAAGCAAGCGCTGAGGCAGGAACATGCAATACACCGCCACAGTGGCGTATTCAGGGGGTGGGCTGATAGGGCTGCAGCCCCCTCCGAAATTATCAAAAAAAGAATTTAAAATATTTTAGCTTTACCTTTTTTTTTCTTTTTTCTGAAATCGCGACATGAGAAAATTTTTCTGTGAAGACAATTTAATCACAGAACGAAACTCAAAGAAAGAAACAAAAGAAGTAAATTCTTTCTTTATTTCTTTTTTTTTCCTTTGACAAGGCCATTTTACTGTTTGTCACGTTTGTGACTATTTTATAATTCAAATTTGTTCATTTTTATTGCAAATTTGTTTCAGAAACACATATTAATGCTTGTTCATTCATCTAATTCTGTTCTATACGTTTCAACACATGTAATTAAAACTTAGAATTAAAACAATAGTAAAATAACTCTGAAAATGTAGGTTATTAAAGCACAAGTTGCCAAAATATTGCATGCACTTGTTAGAAACACCTATTTCAATTAAGAGAACTTTTCAAATTGTAATTTATCTTTTCCTGTTTTTATAAAAACACTTTACCTTTTGGCCACAGCAATAATTTTAATGACAAAAAAAAAAAAATAATAAATAATAATGATGTATTTTTGTCATCTGAAATTAGCATTGATATCAGAAATTTGAAAAATTTACTTTTCTTGGCTACATCTTATGCGGTGCCCTGCCCTCTTCTCTCTAAGTCTCGGCTCAACCCCCCACCCCCCCTGAAATGAATTGTCTGCGTACGCCACTGCACCGCCAACTCGTTCATTTGATCCGTGGACTGCAGTTTCGGGCTTATTATGCCCTCATCAGCATGGAATACGAAAGTAAACGAGTTGGAGGCAAAAATCCTCTTATATAGCAAGGAGAGCCGAGAGGCGGTGTACAGTAGAGAACCAATTATCCGGGATGTTTGGGACCACAGCTATCCCGGATAACTGAATTTCCCGGTTTTCTGGATCGCTACGAAGCGATATTTGCCAGTTGTTTATAAAACCCAAGTTACCATAATAAATAGTAATGCATCTCAAAATCTGAAGAGAAAACGATCCAGAAGTGCTTATAGATATTACAATACAGTGAAACCCGTGTATGACGATACCGTACATAACGATAAACCTGTCTATTACGATATCTTGGTTTGGTCCCAGCCAACTTCCCATCTACTCAATGCAAAACTGTCTATAATGATAATCTGTCTATAACGATATTTTTTCTCGGTCCCTTGAGTATCGTTATACACAGATTTCACTGTATTAAAAATTTCTAAGCTATATGCCACTTATATGGTATTGGCCACTTATATGGTATGAAGAAACCGTTCATATTCATTTAGGTATTTAAAAAAAAAAAAAAAAAAAGCTCTTAATTTTTTTAGAAATTGCCAAAAATGCATATTTTAAAAAGTGGCGGAAAAATCGACAAAATGTTGCCGGTTTTCTGGTTTCCCGGTATTTTGGTTCCCGGATAAAAGGTTCTGTACTGTATTGCATTGTTCCTGCCTTAGCCCTTGCTTAGGGGCGGTTACTTACTGTTTTATACCCGAGCTCTGCCTTAAAATTTACGAGTTGTACCGTTCCCATGTGCGGTCGCTCGTTGGTATTCTAATTTCACATTAGCTACCAGTTTCTTTTCCGCTCTCTTGGCTCCATAAGAGGACTTTTGCGTCCAACTCGTTCACTTTCGTATTCCATGCTGATGAGGGCGTAATAAGCCCGAAACTGCAGTCCATGGATCGAAATGGCCGAGTTGGCGGTGTATTGCATGCCTATAGGATATTTCATAATACAGTCGACGCTCGATATAACGACCGACTTCGTCCTACAGAAAACGGTCTTTATAACGAGGGGTCGCTATAAGAGGTAGAACATAGAGTATATTGGGATACAGCTGGGGTTTTTCTCACCAGTCATTATATTAGGATGGCCTTTATAACGAGTGGTCGTTATAACGAGCGTCGACTGTATATTATTCATTCGGATTTTCACGTTCGACTGTACAGTGCCTCCGCTTATTAAAATCACATTTGTGCCGAGGATATTTGATTTCATTCAGCGGCTGATTTTGTAAACCATAAAATTACAAACAGAAAGGGGAATAAAGTTTAAACTGAACAAAAAAGATCTATGTTTTATTTTAAGTTAATTAAAACACAATTCGAATTTATCTTATATGTATAAAGCACATTTTTTAAAATGACACGAGGGTTTAAAAATATTTTCTTATTGTTGTTCGAGAAACAGAATTTGAAAGTAAAGATTTAACATCATTTGAGATTTTATAAAAGTTTTTGTAACTTTCAGTATATTACGTCCTCTTTGCTCTTAAATGCGCACCGTATGACGACATTCGCTTTTCTGACATCAACTGAAGATGATAAATTTGGCACTATGGACCGAGATTTCTTCATCTTCAAAGACCGATTCTTCCACTTCTTGACTCCATAATTTAATATTTTATATTTTATCCTTTATTTTTCCCCGTTTTAACTCTTTGAAAACTTGATTTCATGTTTTGATACAGTAATGATTCTGTTGTTCCAGATTTGATTTTATAAAACGACTGATTTTATAATCCAGTGATTTTATTAGTGGCGGAGACTGTATATATATTTTTTTTCTCCCCCCACCCCCCTAATTTCATTCCTGCATGTAACCGCAGAATCGAGGCATCTCGCAGCACGTAGAGTCGGATCATAGAATAAAAGCATCACGGAGCCGTTTTCCGAAAATGGTTGTCGAGTTTTTTATGCCCGGGCGTGGTTTTGAGATAACGCTTTATGGGCCTCCCCCGCGGAATGACAATCGCCGGGGTTCCCCCCCCCCCCCTTCGGGAAAAGTTTCGATGGCTGAGCAACCTCTGAATAAAGGCTTCTTTCCGCATCACGCTGGGTTTCCCTTCGTATACATGAACAGAGATATGCAGTTAGAAATTTAAGTTTAAAAAAGTACTGGCACCATTTTTTGCCAGTATTTTTTACCTTACCCTAAAATATGTTGGTAGAAAACACTGGCATTTATGTTTAGCTAGTATGTGGGGTAAATATGTTGGCTAGAATGTGGGGTAAAGTGAAATGGTAAAATATTTCTGCGTCACTCATCTAGCAGTATTTTAACTAAGTTCTTAGACATACAGTTGATTCCTGTCAAAAAAAAAAAAGATATCTTTAAAGATCTGGGGAAAAAATTATGCAAGTCATTTTCAAAATTTGACACTTATTGTTATATTCGAAAACATTTCTTGTTATTATAAAGGATGAAATTTTTGTATTTATTATTTTAAGTTTTTATCGAGATCTACTGATGTCCGGTGCAGTCCGTATTTAATTTATATTAAGCACGCTTTGGTTTTAAATGTTCTATGTAAGTTGGCGAGTGAATGCGGGACAAAGTGAATTCTTTTTTCGTTTATTTATGCATCATTCATTTATCAAAGCACGTACACATTTCTTCACTAATTAATTCATTTGCATTCTTTTCCTCCGTTATTCACTTATTTATTCATTCATTCACTTATTTTCCTGTTCATTCTGTATTTTTACTTATTTCTTTTTCTCGTATTAATTCATTTATATTTTTATTTATTTATTTATTCGTTTATTTTTTCATGATTAATGCATTGATTCATTCAGTTTTGCATTCATTTGATAAAAATTACTGTTTGTCTGCGTTTTGCGCGCCTGGCAGTCACGATCGCTTCCATTTGAAAAAGGGGTGATAGGATAAGGAGACGCACTTGCCGGTGCTTTCGCTTTTTACTTCCTGTTGAATGTTACCTCGCATTCCCCCCTATTTTGAGGAAATCCAAAGAGACCTCAGGCATGCGCAAATGCGAGGATGGTTGTACGATAAAAGATTATAGACAGTACTGTTAATCGTTGAAGAGATTTTTTTTTATTACAAAAATATTGTATTTTTCACTTTGCCCTATGGTCTTTTGAGGTGAAAATTTTCCACCTTTCTTTGCAGGCACAAAATGACTGCCAAAAATGAAAAATAATAGTTCAGCTCAAGTTGTATTAAGAAATATTTTATTCCTTCTTTGTGTATAACAATTTTCGAAACGAATTTCCAACTTTTTGAAACAGGTCACTGGCGGCCCTATTTTGCTTGCACTTTTTATCGTAAGATATTTTACTGTCAAGTTTTGTTTTCGAAAATACCGGCATCCATGTTTTGATAGTGCTTTTTACCGTAAAATACCATTTTATTGTAAAATTTTACAGCATAAAGTAGGAATACACCAATAAGCAAATTGGCCGATTACCGATAAATCGACTGTTGATAATCAGATGACTAAACAGATGTTGCAACATCATAAAAAGGTGTTTATTATTATTTTTTTTTAATTTAGGAAATTTAATTTTTGAAAATTGCATATTAACGGTGGAGATTTTTTCTATTTTTCGTTCCGTTTACACAGCTTTTGATTTTTTTTTTCACTACGCTTTCAAACTACATGTTATTCTTGTGTTTCCAGAAAACTGGTTATTTTCTGGTTTTTTAACGTTCATAAACGTTAAATTTTTACGTTTATGAACGTTAAAGTTTAACGTTCAGTTAAACGTTAAAGTTTAACGTTCAGCGTAAAATTTAACGTTAACGAATAAATTAACGTTCAAAACGTTAATTTATTCATTTTAAATTCTTGTTCAAGGCAACAATTTTATTTAACAAATATTCTCACCACGCAGTTAAATCGGCAAAAATTTGGCCGATTTCAAATAAAATAAAATGGTAATACTTTTCGTATTCCCATTCAAAAGTCCTGGAATTAATTTATTATTCATAAGAGTGTAACATGAAAACCTGCTGTGATGGTTAGTCTTTAATATTTCATTCCGTTTTACGCAATTTTTATCTGTTATTCCATTTCACATGCAATAGTAATGTCTGCAGAAAATTATTTATCAACTGCTGATAACTTGTCGTTTCGTATTGTAGGTATGCTTTAAAAAGCAATATTAAAAAAAAGAAATAAACAAATCCTCGATTAATCAGCAGAATGTGGTGGATTATAAATAATCGGCAAAGGGTCCGATTATTGCTGAGAAGGCGGTACTGGCGATTAATCAGTGCATCCCTAGTACAAAGTACAGCCAATTCATGCTTTGCGAGTACTTTTCCCCCTTAAAACATAATTAAACCCATTATAAAAATTAATTTCAGTAAATCATATTTCGTTTCTTTCTTTCTCTATTTTTAATATACGCTTTTATTAGATTTACATGTGGGTTTGTTTGTTTGTATATATTGTAACGAGTCCGTAGCACCTTCAACTTTCTTTAAATGAGCATTCCAATCTTGAGGAAGTAACTATAAATTTATTTACAAGTATGTACACTATTTACAATAGGAGCAGGAATCAATTGCTAAACATCCAGCAATTAGGTAGCAAACAGTACACTGTCCTCTCAACAGTAACTCAGCACCACGTATCTAATGTGAACAGTAATTAAGCAATTACAAAAGCAAAACAACCATCCGCCCAAGCGAATGAAAACGAGTCTCCAGAAATCAAAATCTGAAAAGAACTAACTGACTGTGTTCAAGGCCAGCTATTTATACTCGAGAACGAAATTACGACAATATTCTAGCAAAATCCAGTTCATTCATAATTTGACCAATCCATTCACGAAACTTCTAGTAATAAAAAGAAAAACCACTCCGAGTGAAAAATGTCTTCATGCTTATTAAAGTTAGGGCAAGTGTAAAAACTACAAAGTGTTTCAGGGCCGGTATACAGATGATAAAAGTGATATCTTCAGATACTTTTGCAACATGTCGTCAGATAAAACCAAAACTAGTGAAAATGATGCAAGGCAGGAAAAACAACAACTATTTACAAGATTTGTAACATTGCCCCCCTCCCAAGGACTGCACGTCCCGGGCAGTACAATCCCCAGAAAGGAAGCAAGGGAAAATTTACAGATGCACACATTACATGATAACCAATCAACATGATACAAATTAACAATGAGAACATGAAAGAAATAATAACATTGATAGAGTAATATTACAAACAATTAAAGGCAAAAGTTATTTACAAAATTTACGAACAAGTTGCCATGGTAGCTTCTTGATCCGGAATGGAATATGTTTCGGGCCATTTGGTGAAATAGTCAATGGAAACGAGGATGTATTTGTTCCCATCAGTAGTTTTCGGTAGAGGACCAAGAATGTCGATCCCGATTCGTTCGAAAGGAGCTCCTACGTTGTAAAGATGTAGCTTCCCGCGGCTTCTTCTCTTCGGTCCTTTACGGGCAGCACAGAGGTCACAAGAATGACACCGCCTCTCTACGTCATCCTTCGCCTTGCTCCAGAAGAAGCGCTTTCGAACCTTGTGGAGGGTTTTCAGGATACCAAAGTGTCCTCCAGTCGGACTACTGTGCAATTCCTTTAGAACGTCTGGAATTCTAGATCTGGGAAGGAGTAACTGCCATTTGAATGCTTTACCATCGTCAGATTCCCATTTCCTATACAGGACGCCATTTCGCAACTGGAGAGATTTCCATAGAGCCCAGTATCTTTTCGTTGCAGAAGCAAACTCCTGGGACTCTTCCACGAAAGCCTGTCAACTTGCAGCCTCGCTGAGAGGGGATGCAGCTGATATACTAGAGACCTTCCCAGAGGACAAGCACCGTGACTTCGAAGCCTTATCATCGGCCTTGGAGCTTCGCTTTGGCGAATCATGCCGAAAAGAATTCAGCCAACTTCAGCTCAAATTCCGACTCCAGAGGGCTGGAGAGACTTTGCAAGTTTTTGCAGCAGACGTTGAGAGGCTTTCACATCTCGCCTTCTCGGACTGTCCTTCGGGTGATCGCTATAGCCTGGCCCTGAACTCCTGGCCCTGAATACTTCATAGATGAAGTGCTGGAAATGTGGCGGTGAGGGCCACGTACGAAGGAATTGCGAAGCTCGCCTAGAAAAAAAGACGTCTCCCAAAGTTTTCCAGATTTCCCCAAGAAGTGGCGGCTGCAATGGACTCTTCATTTACGCTTATGTGAATGGGTTTCCCTGCGAAATGATTGTGGACACAAGAGCCAACGTTACCATCATTAGAACTGATGTGGCTCGTCAATTTGGACTCAAGATCTTGTGGACGCCGCCATGCGTTACTCTCCAAACTGTGACAGGTGACAAAATCGAGATTGAAGGAAAAGTGAACTTAGAAATAATGTTCGGGAGCACCACTTACCATCACACGGCATTCGTCGCTGACATTACAGATCCCTTCATTCTCGGACTGGACTTCTTGAGAAATTTTGATTTTTCTATTGACTTTAAAAATAATGAGCTGCACTCGATGAGGGAAGACAAAGTAATTTTCAATACCGAAAATAACTTGAAATCTGCTCATCAAATAATAGCCCAAACGGATTCATTGATTCCCTCTAGATCAGAAGTACTAATACCTGGCTCCCTCAAGGAAAACAACAGCTTTTAATTCGGCCTGATTGAATATCCTAACCAAAATAGCAGCCCAAAAGGAGTACTGGTGGCATCTACGCTTGTGGACATTTCAAGGAATGCAGTTCCTGTGAGAGTCTCCAATGTAAGTGAAAAACCGAGGAATATTAAGAAAGGAGAAGTGTTGGCAACTTGTACTCCCGTAAACTGCATCATCAGAAGAATTGATTCCTCCGAGACTGTGTCTTCTGAGTCCTTGACTTCGAAATTAATTGGGAGTGCACCATTATCGAAGGACCAAAGATACGCTGCGGAAAAATTGGTGGACAACTTCAAGCAGGTGCTTTCATCTACATCCGAGGATGTTGGTCGCACGAATTTAACGCAGCATAGGATCGACACTGGAGATCACCCCCCTATCAAGCAGCATCCAAGACGACTACCGTTCGCCAAGAAGGAAGAGGTTGAGATCCTCTTGAAAGAGATGCAGGAGAATGGCGTCATCGAACCCTCATCCAGTCCTTGGACATCCCCTGTCGTCTTGGTCCGAAAGAAAGACGGCTCCACCAGATTTTGTGTTGATTACCGACGCCTGAATGACATCACCAAGAAGGACAGTTACCCTCTTCCACGGATCGATGACACTCTGGAACACCCTTTCCGGACACAAGTGGTTTTCGACCCTGGATCTAAAGAGCGGCTACTGGCAGGTGGAGATACACCCCGACGACCGAGAGAAGACGGCGTTTACAACCGGACAAGGCTTGTGGCAGTTTAAAGTGATGCCCTTCGGCCTCTGCAATGCACCAGCCACGTTTGAGCGTCTTATGGAATCAGTGTTAAGAGGACTCTCTTATGAATCCTGTCTTGTCTACTTGGACGACATCATCATCATAGGACGCAGTTTTGAGGAACATTTGGCTAATCTTAGGAAGGTGCTGCAAAAGCTTAAGGAAGCCAACCTGAAGTTAAGCCCGTCCAAATGTAATTTGTTCCGCCGTGAGGTGAACTACCTTGGTCACATTATCTCTTCCGAAGGTGTACGAACAGATCCAGATAAGGTATCTGCAGTCAAGAAATGGAGCCGCCCCGAAAATGTCCATCAGCTGCGAAGTTTCCTGGGGCTCTGCACGTACTACAGGAAGTTTGTGAAGGATTTTTCCAATATCGCACGACCTTTGCATAAGCTGACGGAGAGCTAACAAAAATTTGAATGGTCCAAAGAATGCGAGGATGCATTTCTACAGCTGAAGGAGGCTTTAACATCAACGCCTATTCTCTCTTATCCTCAGCCTGAAAAATCCTTCATACTTGACACTGATGCGAGCCACGAGAGCGTTGGAACTGTTTTATCTCAAGAAATAGACGGTAACGAACATGTCATCGCCTACTGGAGCAAATGCTTATCCAAGTCGGAGCGTAATTATTGTGTCACGAGAAAGGAATTGCTCGCCATAGTTAAAGCTGTAGAACATTTCCATCATTAAATCTACGGCCGTAAATTCCTGCTCCGGACCGATCATGCCTCTTTAACTTGGCTTTTGAATTTCAAGAATCCAGAGGACCAGGTAGCCAGGTGGATACAGCGGCTCCAGGAATATGACATCGAGATTAAGCACCGAAAAGGTTTGTCACATGGTAATGCTGACGCATTATCAAGAAGACCTTGTTCCGAGAACTGCCATTATTGCTCCCGAATAGAGAAACAGTACTGGACGACAATCCCTACTGCCTGTCAAATGGGGCGCCAAAATTGTAACGAGTCCGTAGCACCTTCAACTTTCTTTAAATGAGCATTCCAATCTTGATGAAGTAACTATAAATTTTATTACAAGTATGTACACTATTTACAATAGGAGCAGGAAACAATTGCTAAACATCCAGCAATTAGGTAGCAAACAGTACACTGTCCTCTCAACAGTAACTCAGCACCACGTATCTAACGTGAACAGTAATTAAGCAATTACAAAAGCAAAACAACCATCCGCCCAAGCGAATGAAAACGAGTCTCCAGAAATCAAAATCTGAAAAGAACTAACTGACTGTGTTCAAGGCCAGCTATTTATACTCGAGAACGAAATTACGACAATACTCTAGCAAAATCCAGTTCATTCATAATTTGACCAATCCATTCACGAAACTTCTAGTAATGAAAAGAAAAACCACTCCGAGCGAAAAATGTCTTCATGCTTATTAAAGTTAGGGCAAGTGTAAAAACTACAAAGTGTTTCAGGGCCGGTATACAGATGATAAAAGTGATATCTTCAGATACTTTTGCAACATGTCGTCAGATAAAACCAAAACTAGTGAAAATGATGCAAGGCAGGAAAAACAACAACTATTTACAAGATTTGTAACAATATGTATGTAACTCTGAATCAGTGATTGGAAAAACTACATTTCTTTTGTAGCGAACTACAACTACAACTACTTTGTTATAAATGTAGTTAATTTTTAAAAAGTAGCGACTACAAACTACTTTTGAATCGTAGTCACTACTTCGGTACTTTTTAAAAAATAAATAAACAAAAAGCATACACCGTTTGAGGATTGACCGAAAAAAATCGAAAAGTGGTTTACATTAGTAAATTAACTCATTTGAATATGGAATAGAACTAGGAATTGTCTTCGAATTTATTTGTTACTTTTTCTTTTTGTTCATTTAAAAAAAAAAAGTGCTAACATTTGTCCTTTTTAGATTTTTTTTACAATTTTTACGAATATTCGCCACAAGAAAGTATTCAAAAGTTGAAAGATTGAAGAATTCAGCCTTCAGCTTTTTTTTTTTTTTAATTTCTTGCCAGGGAATATTTAGGAACATGACAATTATTTGATGGAATATAAACATTATGATGGTAAATAAACCAATGACATCAAACATAGAATATATTTCGTGAAAATGATGTTATCAGCTCATACTTTTTAATGGTTCTTATTTCTCATTGTGTCCGCTGCTGTACTCGTGCAAGATTTGCTCCAGTCAGAGCAATTAAACCTTGTTTTCTTCCTTCGTTCTCTTTTTTTAATTTTTATTTATTTATTTATTTATTTAGTTAAATTTAAAAGTAGTTTCGTGAAATCGCTACAAACTATCATTTTTTTTTGTATCCCGCTACTCACTACTCTACTTTTTTTTTTTTTTTTAAAGTAGTGCGCTACATTACAAACTACTAAAAATTGTAGCTACTACAGTAGTTTCGCTACTTCCGACCACTGCTCTGAATAAAAGATAAAATTCTCGTTCTTTATAAATATAAAAGTAATATATTTAACACTAATATTAATGCTAAAGGCTAAACTACATTATTACATGTTGATGTATTTTTTTTTATAAGTGCATGTAACTGGTTCATTAACTGGTTTAAAGCTTTATAGTTTGATCAACTCTAAAAGCGTATTTTTTAGTTTTTTAAACCATGATTTACAGCCTTATTCACGATCGCGAATAATCCTTCAATATTGCCACTGTTGAAGATAATCCGAGGATTCTCCCGAAATCGATATTCACACTCGCAAAAGGAAGATAATTCGAGCCTAGAATCCTGGAATTATAGCCTCGAATCTGAGCCGCCGATATGGCGGTTTAATTCCACGATTATACTCTCTACTACATGTTTTACATGTAGGAAAAGACAAATATGGAGGATATGATGTTTTTATTTTGAAATATCCCTCTGATTCCTTACTTTTTTTTGCAAAATAAACCTGTTAATATGCATCTTAGGACGAAAAAGTAGCGTGATAACAACGGTAGAAAATTCAGAAACATTTTTAAGAACTGAATAGATTCTTGGTGGCCCAAGATGGACGCCGTTGAAATTTCTCCCTTACAGTGAGTTTTTAATTGATTTAAGTACCTTAAAATTAATATTTTTGAGTTGAATTTTTTTTTTTTTTTTGAAGATGCAGTTTACCAAGATATATAACATACATAAGTTGTGGAAAGCTCTGACGGTTAGAAAAAATATAAAAAATAACAAAGATCTTTCTGCTTCCGGAAAACATTGGCGGCTATGATGGGCGACTAGGAATCATGGGAATGTCGTCAACGTCACCTGATCAAAAGCGACCAATTGCAGAAGTTCTTACATCTGTGTCTGAGTAATCCCGCGCTTCATTTATTCAAGGTTGGTGAATAAAAACAGAGGCTGGATCTGGGTCGCAGGATAGATCGAATTCGGGATTATTCTACAGCCCAGCTGTGGTTGTAAATAAGGCTGTTACTTATTTTTTCTCTTTTCTGGTTTGAAAAGAATATAACAAGATAAATAGGACAATTTCGAATAACTTATTAGGAATAAATCGCACCCCAAGTTCTTGAAAAGAGATGATAGCTCCTTGTCAATCAGGTCGCTGTCCTCACCCTTGTTTGAGCAACGTGTGCTGCCTCGCTTCTTGTGGGTACGTTTATCGAACCCCTTCCCAGCCCCGGGAGTGTACAAGCAGCACAGAGTGTGGAATCTGTCTTCCACGGCGGGAAACTAAGGGGCTTAAGTCCCTCCCAGAAGTACCAAGATGAACCCCCTTGACAAGACAAAAAGAAAGTCTAAAATTAGCCTTTTTTGACTTTCAATTTCAGAAATGTTTCCGGAGAGAGACCCCATCTTCCTAATTTAAACCAAAAGCTTTTTTTCAAGACTTCAAATTCGAAAAATTTCAAAGGGCCGCTTACCCTTTCCTTCTCCTTAAAATTGATCAGAGTTTTTAGCTCTTACATTTCGAAGTATTTCTAGCAGGGGATATCCACGCCCCTCTCCTTTGTCTTAACTTCTCCAAAAATCGCTCCAAAATCTGTTTTCAGCAAGAGTTTTGCTCCCGAATCTATCTTCTTTTAACTTCTTAACTTCTATAACTTTTTTTATTTTCTTTTTTTTTGGGGGGGGGGGGGGTTGGGCCTATCTTTTGAAACACATTTATCAATTTTGTCTTTCACCTGACTTGTTGGAGTTCGAAGCGAAACTCATAGTTTCTCCCAGGAAAGGACAAATCCTGCTTGCGCCAGTGCTTCCCAAGGCTCGATTAAAATATTAAGGGGCCCTAGGTCAAATACTTTTTTGGGGCCCCCTGTGCTGAGGCTTTGCAATTTCAGGCGTTGGATGAAACATATTAAGCCATTGACGAAAGCAATTTTAGCCATTTGGGGGCCCTAGGCCATGGCCTAGTTGGCCTATTCAGTAATGAAGCCCTGCTGCTGCCTCCTCTGGGTACAAGTGAGAATGCTCAAAAGGAGCTCTTTCCAGAAAACAATGGATTGACTGACCCCAAAACAGCAGAATTCTAACCAGGAAAGTAATCGACTTAAGTAATAATGAAAAAAGTTAAAAATGGTACCATTCGAAAGATCATATTGAAACATGTTTTTGACCCAAAGATCAAGTGCCCCCGTCCCCTAGCTTTCGAGATAAGGGGTCTTAAAGTCGGCCAAAAAGTCGCCAAATTTGAAGACTTAGCAAGAAATTAAAGCTCGATTCTCCCTTCCGCTGCTTGCTTGGCATCGCATCGTTTCCATGTTTGGTCATTTGCAAAGAAAGTAAAAGATGTTTTACGTTAACTACGTGTATGAGCTAAAATAAAGAATGCTGGTCAAGACTATGATGTGGAAAGCAGAGTGCTTTATCCAGAGGAACGAAAACATTACAAATAAGTTAAAGTTTTATCGTTTTACGCATGATAACAATACATTTTAAAATTTTAGTTATTTTAAGTTTTTTTACTGAACTAAGTTATATGTGTTAATTGTTATACGTTAAAATATATTGCTCGTGTTTCTTAATGAATAATTCAGGATAATTAAATAAGTATGAAGAGCAGCTAACATGAGCTCATGTACAAAAAATGAAACAAATAGCTTTTGAGGTAGAAATTAAACTGTCATGGATTCTGATATCAGTTCTCATTTCAAAAAAAAAAAAAAAAAATTGATACAAGAAGTTTCACTATCTGCTCACTCTTAGCAAAAACATTTATTTTTTTTAAATTGAAATCCAGAAAAAATAAATAGAAATTTTAAAAAGAAAACGAATAGTAAACGTCAATAGTTGCAAAATTATATCCATGTCGGAAATTACATCAAGGGTAGAGGGAAATAGTTATTTCCAGTCTAAAATATACTAATAGAGTCAAAATTCATTGCAAAAACCCATGCCGTTCGAACAAAATTGGTCACTGTAGCGAAAAGTCTCTGTAACGTAAATGTACAACATATTGCATGTTAATTTCGTACTCTTTAAAAACACTAGAATAACTTTTACTAGTTTTTTTTATATTCAACGGGTAGGAAAAGACTAACCAAATTGTAAATCAATGCAAGTTTTAGCTCACTTTTCTGTAAAAGTAGAAAATAGGTGAAAAAAAAATCATAAAAGAAGACCCAATTCCTTTAAAAAAAAAAAAAAAAACACGCTCAAAACAATTGAGTCGAAAAAGCACAACTTAATAAAAATAATAAAATACACAGAGAAATTTAAAGTAGGAAAGTTGGGTTTTGAGCTGCGGAAACTGTTCCTGTCAGTCTGTCTATTGGTCAGTTCTTTTTTCTGCCCACCCCCCGGCAATAACTTTTGAGTGCATAGTCCGATTCGATTTTTTTTTTGATCGAAAGATCTCAGTGAGGAAAATACACTCCCATATTTGACTTTTTGATTTGATTGAACAATATTTCAATTTTGAATTTCCTTTTTTTCCCCCTGTCCTTCTTTATAACTTTTGAGGGAACAAGTCCGATTCGAGCGAACAATTTTTTCTTTCGAAATATCTCAGAGAAAACACCTCATTCCTGTTTGATTGTTTTATTTGAAAACATTTTCATTAAATTTTTAGGAGGTCAAAAAAAAACTCCCCCCCCCCCCCCGCCCGAGCCTAGTCTCTAATAACTTTGCTTGAACAGCCCTATTTGAGCACTTTTTTTTTTTTTGAAAGACCGTTCTTACATACCCAATAATGCAGTTGACAAAAATGCTCAGGGGAACTTACCTTGAGTTATAGGGGACCCACCAACAGAAAAGTGGTTTGAAAAAAATTATATTTGCAATTTTTACAATTAAAAACCCAAATATCACCCCCCCCCCACTGCTACAGAATGGTACCACCCCTCATAAAAAATGAAAAAAAGTGATGAAAAAAAAAAACAGGAGGTTCAGTTGTCTTCTGGGCCCCTTAAACAAGGGACCTGTTTTAATCGCAAATAATAAGATAAAATTTAATTTTGTTTAAAGTTGTTTTTCCTCCTTAAAAAGCTCTCTGCTTTCCATGTCATAGGCTTGATAGTAGCTTTTTGCTTTAACACGCACAGGTAAAGTTGAAGATTATTGTAAAGCCGTCTTCCACGAGCTTTGCAGATGACCAAAAATGGGAATCGGGTTTCCCGCTAGACGCAAATAGTGTAATGGCGCCGCAGCTTCCAATTTCATTATAACTCGCTAAAGTTGGCGAATTTTCAAAAAAAAAAAAAATCAGCTGACTTTAGGACCTTATATTTCGATAACGGGAGCGCGAGGGCAAAAACGCGTGCGTCCAGAAACATGTTTTACAATGTTCTTTCGATTGGTACTCATTAAAAAAAAATCATTATTCCATGATCGGGTACTTTCCTGGTAAGAAGCGGAAAACGTGAAGGAATATCGGTCGCAAAATGTGGATTAAAACAGCCAGTGGATGTCGAGTTTTAGAGGTTCCTGCAAATGTAATGTCAAGTGAGAGAGGTTAACGCACCCATTGAAACGAACATTGGCCCAACCATTAGAAAAAAGAGAGTTACCGGAGTTTCATTACTCCTCGATCCTTTTGGGTCGAAGCGCGAGCTCACTTTGAGGTTTCACCGCTTTTATCAATTTAGCATTGTGAATCCTTAATGGCTGGAGTCATGCTCAAGCTTTTGGGTATCAATCCTTGTACTTCGCTGAGGGGCCGACAGATGGTACATGCGATCGGAAACAGTTGTGTTGGGGGCCCTAAGGCGTAGGGGGTCTTAGTCCCCGAAAAATTTCAAAATTTTTACGCTCGGTAGAAATATTTTTGATGTATTTAAAAGCTCAAAAAACCAAAAATAAAAAAAAAAATCATTGTTTAACCCTTCACTGCACGATTTTTTATATTTTCATGAAAAAAATTATATGTTACCTTTAAATATGCCCGAGTTCAGGAAAAATGAAAAAAAAAATAATAATCTTAAAAATGTGCACCAAAAATGATGTTTTAATTGTTTGTTCTATATATGGCACAAAGCACATAGCATATGCTTTGTATACCGATAAGTGTAATAATCTACAATGTGTTTTGTGCCATAAGTGGTATAAACAAATTTTCCACTAAGTGTATGTAAACAATTTTAGAACAAAGGAAATAATGACTAAGCACACTTCTAACGGAAATGCAGACTCTCTTTCTTTCAAAAGCAAGAACTGTAATACCTAGACTAGTGCAACTAACTAGTACATAAAAATCACACTAAACTGTTATAGCAATGTTCCAGAAGGGGCACAAAGCTCAGTTTAACTGCATTTAAAAATCATAGGAATATAGGAGGGTTTATTTGGTTTGTGCCAGATCTGGCACACCGTGCAGTGAAGGGTTAAATACCGCGGAACAGGGTGGCACGGACAGCGCGGATAATCGGAAATCGCCGCGGATAATCGCACTGTTAAAACTACAGGTCGCACAAGGCACCTTCATGCGTGAAACGTTGTAGCACCCCCTGAGCTTTTGAACTTGACTCCCTATGGCACCCTTGAATGTGCCAAATGGCATCTTCAAGGGTGCAATGGTTGACCCATCATGGGTCACCCATGGGGTGCCATAAAACACCCATAAGGTCAAATGGCACCTTCAAGGGTGCAATGGTTGGTGCCATAAGACAGCCATAGGGTGCCACATGGAGCCAAATGCACTCTCAAGGGTGCCATAGGGAGTCGAGAGACAACCCTCAACGTTTTACCCTTAAAGATCCCTTGTACAACCTGTAGTATTAGCAGTGTACTAGTGTATGCAATACCTAGTAAAATATCAATAACACAACACACACATTTAACCATCGTGGGTCCCTTGGGGTCATATATGACCCCAAAGCAATTTCTGTTTAATATATCTTGTTAATTAACCATTTGTTTTTAAGGGCATTTTGTGACTTTTATTTTTTGTTTTTTATGCACAATAATGCTATTATTTTGTTTTATTTTCCCCAAATTTGCATTTCTTGCACACAAGAACCTTGGGGTCACTGCCACAGAATGCTAAAAAAAGGAGGACGTTGCAACTTTTATCCAAGAGAACTGGATAGAAAATGTATCGAAAAATGTCATAAGTGCTTGAAATTCAGTTGCAAAAATCATTTGTTTCAGGTCTGTAACAATTGTAAATAAATCTGCAGTTCTGTCCCTCAGAACCAGACTAACGTAAGTCCATTTTCGTCATTTTTCGGTAGAGGGGAAAAACGATTGTCGAATACATCGTTTTTCCCCTCTACTGAAAAATGACGAAAATGGACTTACGTTAGTCTGGTTCTGAGGTACAGAGTTATTGTATACTTTGCTCAAAATTTATTATTTTTAGTGCATAAACTAAATTTTACTTTGATTGCATCTTTTTATTTTTATTTTTTTATCATTAAAAAGTGTGTGAACTTAAAAAATGCATGTATTTTTTAATAATCTTAAAAAAGTATGCAAGGAAACATTGGGGTCGTTTATGACCCCAAGGGTCTTGAGTGTAACCGAATTGGGAGGGACCCACGAGGGTTAAATTATAGCTACTGCTTGATCTTCTTAGGTAAAACCTTCCGCTCCTTTACGCATGCGTCAGGTCTTCTCTGATCTTGCCAAAATAGGGGTGTCAGGTAAGATAATAAGGGGAAGAACAATAAGAAGCATTTTGAGCCGTATCAAACAAAGTGGAACGATGCTCATTTCAAATACATTGTTTAGTTGAACGTGTCGAAAGGATGTAGCAAATGCGAGTTTTGAATAGGGTAGTTGTGACCTATTGGATATCCCTTTTTTAACGACTAGATATTAAGAGGCTCACAAAACACAAAAATTCACCATTGCCGAATTTTAAAACACAACGGTTGATTCTTAATGATTTTTTTAAAAACCCACGCGCAAAAAAAGCGCGCCTTGAAACCGAAACCCGTGACGTCGGATGGCAGTAACTTTCAGCCTTTCATCCATAAAAATTGGATTTTTGCTATATTATCGTTTCGTTGCGGGATTTTCTCCTTCCGTAATTAATACCTTAAAGTCTACTAATTCACTATTTAAAACTGGATTTATCAAAGAGCAATCCAATACCCTGCTAGGGGTGATTGTTTTGATATTTTTTGGCGAAATCCGTATTCAAATTTTTAGAACGGATCACTTGACGAGGGAAAAAAATTACGGCAGTGCAGAGTGAGTAACAGTGCGGAAGCCGGAGAAACTGGTTTCTCGAGCTCCTCGCATCTAAAGCTTCTCGCTCTTTCTTCGCCTTAGTAGAAAGTTCAAAAGCGCCAACGAATGCCCATTGACGTCACAGCCGCTTGAAATTTAAAAATTATTTAAAAAAAAAAACTACTTGTCGCAGCGCGAAAATTTTTCGCCGTTGATGTTCATGTATGTTGCTCTATCATATAAAAATAAAATGGAAAAATCGAAAACTTCCCTATTGAGAATTTTGGAAAGTTATCCCCCACAACCCATCTACCCTTTTTTGAGTGGAACTGTTCGCGAGTGCTAGGCGCGACTTTCATGGACGGACAGTGTATGTCCATGATAGCTAGGAAAAAAGTCAATAACAAAGCACACACATTTAAATTATAGCTAGAAATGACTACATTGAACATAAAAAATATCTTGAAAAGCTAAAAACATCCAATGACACGCTTTCGCTTTTTTAATACGCTTTTATTAGTTTCACATGTGGGTTTGTTTGTTTGTTTGTATGTATGTAACTCTAAATAAAAGATGAAATTCAAGCTCTTTACAAATATAAGAGTAATATATTTAATACTATCATTAATACTAAAGGCTAAACTATATTACATGTTGATGTATCGTAAGTGTTTCAGTTGTTTGTGTAATGTAACTTGGAATAACAGATAAAATTCACTTTCATTGCGAACATAAAAGTAATGCATTTAATACTATTATTAACACTAAAGACTAAACTATATTTCATGTTGATGGATAAAAAGTGCATATAAACTTAGACAGAGAGCGGATATTCTTTAATAGTTTTGAAAATCAGAGGGAGTCAGTTAAAATATCAGAAAGTATAGTTTAACCTTTATCATCAGTGGTAGTATTAAGTGTATTACTTTTATGTTTGTAAAGAAAAAACTCTCTAAAAGCGTATTTTTTAATTTTTTAAACTATATATATATTTTTTTTTTTTTTTTGCATGCATGAAATCATCACTGTAAACGAAAGAATACACGAGTGTGAAAAATCCGCAGCGCCGATAATCCGGAGTTTAGTGTATCTATAGGTAAAGTCCGGCCCGGAAGAGGGCCGTGTGTGTGTGTTGGCGGGAAGGAATTGTCTTCGCATTCGGCCGCGAACAATGACTCATATATTTCGTGGACATCCTCCTGACGGCGCTTTATGGACGCTTTTATTTGCGGTCACCAAATGGGACTTTTCCTCCTTCTTTGTTTTTTTTTTTTTTTTTTTGAGAGTACGTGGAATGTTTATGCGTCTTGGATATGCGAGCTGAGGAAACTGAGTTTTTTTTCCTCCTTTTCCGAGAAAAATGGGGGGGGGGGGAGAGAGACTCCCTTAATTCTGATGATAGGGGATCTCAGGGCCGTGACCAGGGGAGGGTTTTACCAACACAATTCTCGTGAAATATACAGTGTACTCTCACTTATGCGCCGGCCAAAGGGGCCAACAGAAAAAGGCGCCAAAGGGAGAGAGACGAAAAAGTGAACAAGCCTATTGAAAGGACTAAAACGCGACATAGGTTCTAATGAGAGAACGAATGAGAATGTTTCCATAGAAAAGGGACATATTACTACGGTTTGGCAATTAATGTAACGTAACTGATAAAGAGAAAAAAAAATTGCAGCGTACCTAATTACAAACTCTTCCCTTTAGCACGATCCATAATATAGATAACTCTAGTCCCTCTCCGAACTCTAGTTCACGCGGAAAAAATGCCTTCCGTGAGCAATGGAGGCTAACGATAAAAGAGGAAGGGGAAGAAACATGCTTATGTTTCAAAGAAAATAAATTAAATTTTTTCCATTTTGCGAAAAATTCGGCGCATAAGTGAAACACTTATCTTTAGAGCGACGCATAAACGAATGATATTATCTTTATTATTCTATGGAATGTGCTGGGACCATTGAAAATCGTCGTATAAGTGAAAAAGGCGCATAAATGAGGCGACGTATAAGTTATTACTGCGGTTTTAGAAATTACTGTAACGTAACTACAATAATAAAGTGAAAACAAAAATTGTAGCATACCTAATTACAAACTGTTCTCTTTAAAACGATGCATAATAAATAATTGTCCCTCTCCGCACTCTACTTCATGTGGAAAAAATGACTTCCGTGAGCAATAAAGGCGAAAGATTAAAGAGGAAAGTGAAGAAAAGTGCTTATTTTTTAAATAAAATACATTAAATTTTTTAAATAAAATTAATTAAATTTTTTAAATAAAATAAATTAAATTTTTTACATTTTAGTCAAAATTCGGCGCACAAGTGAAATATTTATCTCTTGAGCGACGTATCAACAAATGATTATGTTATTATTTTGCTATGGAATGCGCTGGGACCATCCAAAATCGTCGTATAAGTGAAAAAGGCGATAAATGAGGCGTATAAGTGAGAGTTTACTGTATATGATAAATAAATTTGATTTCATGTTCTGTATTCGATTGCTTTTTGTTAGATGTTAACAGGAAAAATAAAATAACAACATATCTTTCCGATGAAGGAAAAAATTCTGATGTGCACAAAGCGTGTTCGCCCCAGTTAAAAAAAGTGTATCGTTGTGCATGAAATTTTGTTTGCAAGAAACTGCAATAAAGATGTTTACTGCAGATAAATCAATTAATTTGTACAACCATTCAATAATGGTAATTTCATTTTTGAAATGAAATTGAAAAGTAAATAAGAAAATTAAAAATAAAACAGTAATATTTTTTAGCAAAAAAGGACATCAAGCATTTTTTGAAATAGTTTCGAAAAATTTCGGAGGGGGTTTGAGCCAAATAAACCCACCCCCTAAAAAGCGGCGCTGGGGACCCTGGGCCCACAAATGATACCACGCCTTGAGGGGGGAGGGGAGGTTCGCGAAATTGTTACAAGGGGATAATAAAAAGTGCGACATCGAACGGTTTAGTTGAAATAAAACCATTTTTTTTAAAAACGTATGCTCACACTGTAAAAAATTAATGTTTTTACCGTACGATTCAGCTAATTTTACAGGAGTTTACAGTAATAAACTGTCAAATTGTTAATTTTACAGTAGTAAACTGTATAATTCCTAGTGAACAGTAATAAACTGAAATTGCTATTTTTACAGTTTATTACTGTGCATTTTACAGTTTTAAACTGAAACCCCTGCTGCCAGTATTATAATGTTGTTTTTACAGTATAATAGTTTCATGGTAACAAACTGTTAATATGCTAGTTGTGCAGTAAAAAATTGTATAATAGCTTTCAATGCATGTAATGGTGGAACTCCGGTAACTCGTCACGCGGATAACTTAACAACCTCAGTAAACCGACATCTACTTTTCCTTAGGTTGGCCCAATGTTAATTTCAGTGATGCATTCCTTTTAAATGTAACGTTGTGTAGGGGGGTGGGGGTTCGAGATACACTGGGTTTGCATCCATGCAAACCCCGTGGAATGAAAGCTGGGGCTCAAAGTAAAGTTAATTTCCCATTCTCCGCACTTTTCCCCTGATGGCTGTCATAATTTTACAATGTTTTTTTTTCCCCTTTTCGCTATAAAAATATGCAGCTTCAAAATTAATTTCTTGGTGCACCACTCTGTCTTGAACAATAGTTTTTCCTCGAGGCAACTTCAAAGTAGTGTCTCTTAACCCATTAATGTCTGACATTTTTTCCCCCCAAGATATTTTGTGTACTGGTTACAAACAGTGTTTAATGGACAGGAAAAATAATAGAAAAAAATTACGTTAAAAAATAATTTTTTTATTAAAGAAAGAAAAATCGTCCTTTAAAAGTTACGATAGACACCACACACAGGGTACATCCTCTTTTTTGCTAAAATTGTTTTCTGCCTACGATATAATATTTAAAAAGACACTTCATAAGAAGAAATAAAATCAGCAATTAGCATAAACTGAGAAGCTGAGAATAACTTTGAAAACTTAGCTTTTTTTCTTGAGATTGTGAACGATGTCATTTTTAATAAAGATCCTATTAAAACTGCTTCAGAATCCACTTTACAATGGTTATGTGCTGCAATCTGTCAAAAACGAATTGAAATAATACCAAGGTACTAACTGAACACTATTATTTGGTTGAAATGTTCATTTTGGAGAAATTCAGACTCTTTTTTGGACCGTCCCTAAAAAGGGACGCTATGCATTAATGGGTTAATGATGGACACTCAACAAACACTAACACAATCACGCACGCATTTCCTTTTAAATGAAGTGCAGATTCAACATATCGAGGGGCGACGGCTGTCAAACGCGTGGCCCACGGATTTTTTTCGAATTTCTCTCAATCGCCGCTTCCCACGCCCCGAACCCGAGTTTGGGCAGAGATCTTTCAGCTGGGAGGGGGGGGGGGCATCGATCACTCGAGATTTGGCATCGTGTGCCGAACACCTGCCTCCGTCCCACCTGCAGACGACCCTTATGTCCAAACAGACGATTTTCTACTGGTGATGGAGATGACCTTAGGATGGGAAACCACTTGTGGAAATTCAGACTTGTTATAAAAAAAATCTGGACTCATAATATCTGGTTTATGTATGTATGTATATATATATATATGAGCGATTCCATACCAAATCACCGAATGGGGGTCGCACGACCGACTCGGATTTTTTTTTAATTTGGTACACAGATTGATGGTATAGAGGTATGAAAAAGCCCAAAAGGAAAGTTACCTGCTCCACTTATTTTCTGAGATACATGCCCTCAAAGTTTGTCCGCCACGTCAAAATACTAAAAAAGTGATGTCATTTAATCATTTTTTATAAAAAATCGTACTCATGCAAAATAAAAGTGTTAGATATCTATGGAAACTAGTTACTCCAGGCATTCTGAAAAAAAATACTAGAACGTTCATAATGAAAATTTCCAAGGTACAGGGCTCTTTGAAGTTGTCACCACAAAAACTTGATTTTGCAGATTTTGCTAAAATTCAGGCATTTATTACAAAAAAAGGCAAACAAAACCAAAGGTTTTCTCACTTTCTGGTAGTGTACAGGTCCTCCCTGTAAATTGCTACGCAATAAATTTTTTGGGTTTCTCACTCCTTCTTGGAAATATTTTAGCTTAAAGATAAGCCGTATGGCAAAAAATGCGTTTTTGGCCATCTTGGCAGCCATTTTTCTCATAAAGGGGGAGCAGTAGAAACTTAAATTTTTTTTTTAAACAAGCCACTGATATGTTAGCTTTTCACAGGAAAAGAGTTTACTTTTGGTTATTTCTCCCATTAAGAGATATCCTGCTGACAATATATGCATGTTTTTCGCGACGACCATATGCTTTTGTTCCCCCTCTCATGGACTTAAAATTAATTAAACCAAAAAATAATGATATATTTATTATTAGCTGTATTATCTACCCAATATGTCATGAAATTTAATTTATTAAATCATTGAACAATAAATTAGATAATTGATGAAAAAAAGAAAAAGTATTTCTCTGATGCCTGAGCATTATGCATTCATAATTATAAAGCACTAAATACTTTCTTGAGAAATTAATTAACATAAATGAGCTCTAAATAGTTATATTATAAGCAATACCCAATCTTGTGATTGGGATACTCCTGTTTTTAATTGAAGAATTTCTTGAATATCACATGAATATCAGGAAAATAAATGAGGTCTTTTCGTTTGATGTACAATTGTTTTATGACAAATTTCATTTGATGGGCTACTAGCTGAGCATGGTGATAAAGAGCTATTAATTTCAGCATCGAATTCCATTTTACCTTATTAACGGTTAAATATTTATAAAATAATTAAATAAATAATTTAATATAAAGCCATGCTTGAAGAATTAAAATTAGTGCAACTAATTTATTCCCATACTGATCTTTACAAAACTGACATGTGTTGAGCACTGATAAGAACTGACAAGAATAAGTTTACTCACTAAAATACTAGTTCACAGATACTATAAAGCGTACATTCTATTTTCTACAAAATAATACTGCAATAAAGAACAAGGGTATAAAGGGGTAGGTACTAAAGAATTTCTTGAAAAATCAATTAAAATAAAGGAGCTTCGAATATTTATCTCATAGGCAATACCCAATCTTGTGATTGGATGTTCCTGATTGATGGCAATAACAGGAGGATACCCTTGTTCTTTGTTGCAGTATTATTTTGTGGAAAATATAATGTATGCTTTATAGTATCTGTGAACTAATATTTTAGTGAGCAAACTTATCTTGTCAGCTCTTATCAGTGCTCAACGCATGTCAATTTTGTAAAGATCAGTATGGGAATAAATTAGTTGCACTAATTTTAATTCTTCAAGCATTGCTTTATATTAAATTATTTATTTAATTATTTTGTAAATATTTAACTGTTAATAAGGTAAAATGGAATTCGATGCTGAAATTAATAGCTCTTTATCACCATGCTCAGTTAGTAGCCCATCAAATGAAATTTGTCATAAAATATCCTACATCAAACGAAAAGACCTAATTTATTTTCCTGATATTCAAGAAATTCTTCAATTAAAAACAGGAGTATCCCAATCACAAGATTGGGTATTGCTTATAATATAACTATTTAGAGCTCATTTATGTTAATTAATTTCTCAAGAAAGTATTTAGTGCTTTATAATTATGAATGCATAATGCTCAGGCATCAGAGAAATACTTTTTCTTTTTTTCATCAATTATCTAATTTATTGTTCAATGATTTAATAAATTAAATTTCATGACATATTGGGTAGATAATACAGCTAATAATAAATATATCATTATTTTTTGGTTTAATTAATTTTAAGTCCATGAGAGGGGGAACAAAAGCATATGGTCGTCGCGAAAAACATGCATATACTGTCAGCAGGATATCTCTTAATGGGAGAAATAACCAAAAGTAAACTCTTTTCCTGTGAAAAGCTAACATATCAGTGGCTTGTTTAAAAAAAAAATTAAAGTTTCTACTGCTCCCCCTTTATGAGAAAAATGGCTGCCAAGATGGCCAAAAACGCATTTTTTGCCATACGGCTTATCTTTAAGCTAAAATATTTCCAAGAAGGAGTAAGAAACCCAAAAAATTTATTGCGTAGCAATTTACAGGGAGGACCTGTACACTACCAGAAAGTGAGAAAACCTTTGGTTTTGTTTGCCTTTTTTTGTAATAAATGCCTGAATTTTAGCAAAATCTGCAAAATCAAGTTTTTGTGATGACAACTTCAAAGAGCCCTGTACCTTGGCAATTTTCATTATGAACGTTCTAGTATTTTTTTTCAGAATGCCTGGAGTAACTAGTTTCCATAGATATCTAACACTTTTATTTTGCATGAGTACGATTTTTTATAAAAAATGATTAAATAACATCACTTTTTTAGTATTTTGACGTGGCGGACAAACTTTGAGGGCATGTATCTCAGAAAATAAGTGGAGCAGGTAACTTTCCTTTTGGGCTTTTTCATACCTCTATACCATCAATCTGTGTACCAAATTAAAAAAAAATCCGAGTCGGTCGTGCGACCAACTTTTTTTATTTTCGGTGATTTGGTATGGAATCGCTCTTATATATATAAAAGAGTATGTATACAGCTAAAACGTGGCTGCCTGTTTGTACCGCTGTTATAATAAAGATGTGTTTTTGAGTAGCTCTGTCCTTTTCCTTCAATGCAGATGACTGCAACGTAAATCTTCGTCTTAGAGCCGAGGATCGGTACTTACTTATCTATCTATCTATCTATCTATCTGTCTATCTGTCTGTCTGTCTATCTATCTATCTATCTATCTGTCTATCTGTCTATCTATCTATCTATCTATCTATCTATCTATCTATCTATCTATCTATCTATCTATCTATCTATCTATCTATCTATCTATCTATCTATCTATCTATCTATCTATCTATCTATCTATCTATCTATCTATCTATCTATCTATCTATCTATCTATCTATCTATCTATCTATCTATCTATCTATCTATCTATCTATCTATCTATCTATCTATCTATCTATCTATCTATCTATCTATCTATCTATCTATCTATCTATCTATCTATCTATCTATCTATCTATCTATCTATCTATCTATCTATCTATCTATCTATCTATCTATCTATCTATCTATCTATCTATCTATCTATCTATCTATCTATCTATCTATCTATCTATCTATCTATCTATCTATCTATCTATCTATCTATCTATCTATCTATCTATCTATCTATCTATCTATCTATCTATCTATCTATCTATCTATCTATCTATCTATCTATCTATCTATCTATCTATCTATCTATCTATCTATCTATCTATCTATCTATCTATCTATCTATCTATCTATCTATCTATCTATCTATCTATCTATCTATCTATCTATCTATCTATCTATCTCTATCTATCTATCTATCTATCTATCTATCTATCTATCTATCTAGACATAATTACACGGAGGATAAAGAAAACGACCCTCACAATTGAAAATTTGAAATCGCGACAACCCCATGATAGGAGCGCTTTTTGCCTTATACAAACGTGTTTTTAATATTATTATGTACATTTTTTTATCTCTAACATATTCGGAGACTCAATGAGAGTATGTAAACCTAAGTCATATCTCGTACTAAGAATATAAGAAGCCTTTCTCGAGTCTCCCCCCCCCCCGGAACATTGCCGGTCGATGAACTTCTACGTCTTCTGCACTTAAAAGAGCACAGGATGAAGCACTTTGGAGAAATGGGGGTGGGGGGGGGCGTGCCTCGTGTGTGCACAGGTTGTTGTCCATCCATTTGCCATGGCTACGGAATGTCCAACGAGATGAGCCGTCACCCTTCGATCCGGTTTCGATCCGCGACTAATGAGGTGGATCGGGAGACGAGTTAATCCGAGGATAATCCGCGGTCCGCGGAGAAAAGCGTCGCAGCGCAAGCAAGGCAGCAACCAATCTTGAAGTTTGAAGTAATCGCCGATTACGCAATCGTAATCGGCGGATTAATGTTAGCGCTGCCAGTCACCAACAGGCGACTATTTTGTTGAAGGTGGATGCCAAAGAATGAAGTCCCGGTCGCCAAAAGTGAAAGCCGTTGTATGCTGATATCTTAATGTTAAAAGAAGTCTATTGCAATTTTGATCATTGTTTTTGTGATTATCATAATCTTTTAATTTTTTGTAAATCTTGCAAACAACATTTACTTTTTGCGCTGCGTACATACCTTTTTATTTTCAAAATGGCTATCAAAAGTGCAAAAATGGCTACCATGAGTTCGGTGGCCAGTAGCTACTATTCAGAATTCGTAGTCTACACAGTAAAAAAATGAATGTTGTTTTTACAGTACGGTACAGCTTAAATCATAGTATTAAACTGTAAAATTTGCTAATTTTACAGTAATAAACTGTAAAATTACCAATTTAGCAGTTTATTACCGTGCATTTGACAGTTTGGAACTGGAACCGCTGCTGCCAGTATTATACTGTTGTTTTTACAGTATAATACAGCTAAATTTTAAGGCAATAAACTATAAAATTTCTAACTTTACAGTAAGAAACTGTAAGATTGCTAGTTTTACTGTTTATTATTGTGAATTTTACAGTTTTAATTTGGAACCTCGGCTGCCAGTGCAGTATTATACTGTAAAAACAGCAGTTTATTTTTTGCAGAGTGGAGTTTTATAGAGTAGTCATGTTATGCTTTTGTTTTGTTCAGTCATTGGCTAATGTGTCTCTTTTCGAACCCCCAGGTGTGGCTGTCCCCCCCCCCCCCCAGGAGAGGACGTTTTTTCTTTTGGGCCACCGGAAAGGTAAGACCCGCCATCGATTCTATTTCATGAGTACCTTATTATTACACTGTAAAAAATATTAATAATAATGAAAATATTGCAGTATTACACGAAAAGCTCTAGTATATATTATCTGGAACTCCATATAAGTTTCTACAACAAAAAAATTAGTTCAGTACTACCAGAAAATCTCTAGTAAACTGGACTTCCATAAAAGTCTTTGCATTGAACAAATAATTGCAATTCTTCTAGAAAATCTCTAGTAAACTGGAATTCCCTAAAGTTTTCTAAGAAAGGTCCGTAATTTCAAGTTTTTCCAGAGGGAGGGGGGTGGGACAAAGGGTGCAAAAGCAATCCAAATTCATCGGAAAGCAACAAAAACCACACCCACTAAAATGTAAATACATTGATTTTTCAAAGTCACCCCCCCCCCCCCCAATGGATGGGCTACACAAAAGAAAAAAAAAACTGAAAAAATAACCTTCTAATAAGATTCATTTCCACCTGTCAGTTGCGAAAACGAACCGTTTCCAACTCTTCTGAAATGAAAAACAAATCGGTGCTCCATTGATGGATGGCCTTTCCGCCGATCTGAAGTGAAATGCAGAAGGTGAAAAATGGCTCAGCGCCGTAAGTGGGCTGCTGGAATTCCTATCGAGACATTCGTAAGTTTGTGGGGAGGAGGGGAGGGGGAGTAATCAATGCATTAGAATCAAGTGAGGCAAATTGCATCTGTCATTTTTCCAAGTCCTAATTTGCAGAAGTCATTTCCTGAAGAGTGGGAGAGAAATGCAGTAGATTATCCGGGAAATAGGATTGCGCGGTAATCGTGGATAATCTGCTCTACAGTAGGACGGACCGAAAAAATACTTTTTTTGTGTTTGTTGATGATGGTATTTTGTCATCAAGTCCCAAGGGACTGGCTAAAAACTTCGACTTTTAAGTAATTAGAGTTATAGGAAGTTCTCGCAAGAGTCTAAGGTCTCAATGAGCACTTCGAGATAAAGGAGCATTCGAGTTATAGACTCAAGTGTACTTATTTTTGAGTTAGCCTTGGGGTTACTTAAGAGGGAGATGCTTTGGTGACTCTCCCTGTAAATGTTTTGAAATTTTAGTTTGAAAAACGCAACTTTTAGCAGTTTTGTCAAAATTGGAGTCATAAAACGCCATCTTACACTACCTTTTCCCCCCTTACCCCTACGATGTAAGGGTTCATGTTCCCTTCCTAGAAAAAAAAAACCCCTGAAACTAGAGCAAGCGCGGATACAAGGGGGGCGATAGGTTCGATCGCCCCCCCCCCCTTGAGCCAAAAAAAAAAAAAAAAAAGAAAAGAAAAGAGAAAAAGAAACAAGCACTTGCCAAAAATGTAAAAAACAAAACAAAAAAAGTTATTTTCTACCTTTCTAGGAATGAGTTTTTTATTATGTTTCTTTTCTGTTCCTGTGGGACTGAAATTTGGCACCATTTTCAAGACAGCACCGATAAATGCAACCCAGAAATGCAAATGATAAAAGGAGAAGGTTTGCTTTTGAATGCATACATTCCGAGTCGCCGATTTCTTGACGCCTGTCATGATATGGAGGGACGCCCGCAGTCTATATGACGTAACGAAAATAAGCACGATTTCATGTGGTCTTTTAGTCTCATTTTGGAGTCAGTAGAACTGAGCAACGCTCCTAGTTCGGTTGTTACACTTTCTTGTTTATGCGATTTTATGGAGAGGTGGCTAAAAACAAGGAAAATGTAGCAAATCAAATATATCATTTGGACCTGAGCCACTTTTATCAACTGAATCACCGTTAGTATCCATTGAATCGCCTTCAAACACAGAAAAGACTAAAGGTAAGTTTTGTTTAGTGTAATGCATGGCAGTGTCTTCCCAATCTTGAACTATTCAAAGAGGAAAATTTCTGAATTTGCTGATTGAAATTCCCAGTCACCTGCATACTAGGACAAGATTTTCTAATGAAATACTTTACTACTGTGTAGAAATTTGTTTACTCATCGGCCAACATTTGCCAAAAAAGGATGTCGCAATGACTTCAATTCCGGGCACCCCTGAATGTATGCTAATACAATTGTAATACTACTAATATAAACTACATTAACTATGCTGAAAACCGATGTAAGCAAGTGATGATGTGTTTATTTTTTTCTCTTACCTCGTTCTTTATCTCTGCAGATTAATGTCAAGGATTTGTCGGTCCATATTTTTTTAAATATTTTAATTGATCTTAATTTGCAAAAGGCATAACATTTAAAAGGTTTTGTTTGATTACTTTATTCTCATATTTCTGCAGTCTCAATACCCATATGAGGCCTCGTAATGCAGAATTTTGTATCTATTTTTTAAAAAATTTCTCGGGGGAGAACCCTCCCGACCCCCTAAAATTAGGGATATTCTACCCTCCTTCATTTAAAAGAGTTAAATGCATCCCCTACAAAGGTCATTCTTCTAAAAATATTAAAAAAAAAAAAAAAAAACACACAGAAAGCAATAGCAGTGGAAGAAAAAAAAAAAAAAAACATAGGTGGGAGGGATCAGCAAAAAGAAAAAGACCCATCAGCACACACACATACATATGTTTGTGTTTTTATGCTTCTTTTTTTGGGGGGGGAGGGGGCGTACGTGCCATTTTTGAGGGGGTTATATATATATATATATATATATATATATATATATATATATATATATATATATATATATATATATATATATATATATATATATGAAGGTAAAAAAATCAATCGCCCCCCTTTAAAAAGTTTCTGGATCCGCCCTTGAACTAGAGTCTTAACAAAGCTAATTTAGACCACCTTTGAATAAGTTAAGGAAAACAGACCCAAGTAGTACACTCCGTTTTTTAAAGGTTGTAAAATGGTTATTAAAATTGTGACAACGGATTAAAAACGTTTATAAAACGTTTTTTGTGCTACCTGGGGAGAGTATGTTCAAATGCTCGAAGGTAACCTTTAAGCCATCTTTGATGACATACACTGCTGAAACAGGGTACAGGTTGCACAACGCTCCTTTAAGGGTGAAGCGTTGTAACACCTCAAGTGGCACTTGGCACCCCATTTGGTGGCACCCTATGGGTGTCTTATGGCTCCTCATAGGTGACCCATGGCGCCCTAAGGAGCCAAATGGCACCTTCAGGGGTGCCATAGAGAGCCAAGTGTCACTTTCAGAGGATGCCGCTGGTGCTAAAACGTTGGTGCTAAACGGTGCTAAAACGGCTTAAAGGTACCTTGTGCAAATTTGTAGTTTTAACGGTGTAAGTTTCAAGTGGTCTTTTTCTCAGTTATATGCTTTTTGAAATGATAAATCTTAAAAACATTTAGGCCTTTTTTGACGATGAAAAAAAGTGCGGGGCGGGTCTCCTCTACTAGCCCCCCTTCCCCTAGATACCTTCCCTGCGTCACAAACTGCCGCCATTTCCCGAACTCCCCTCCCACCCCCAAAGCACGACACTTTTGTGAACGCTTTAACCCTTTATGTCCCAAATTAACCCATTTATGCCCAAGTTTTTTTAACAATTTTTTTCAATTTCTATCTGCTTAAAACTCTTACTTGGAATGGTTTACTTACACTTTAGGCTAAAAATAGTTCGCCGTTGCCCTATTTATTGAGTTATTTAACGTCCTGTTTATGGGATATTTTGCAGATATGTGAGCAAAATACGACCTTACTAGGGATGCACCGATAAGCAAATTGGCCGATTACCGATTACCGATTAATCGGTTGTTGATAATCGGCCGATTAATCGGCTGAGCCGATTAATAATAAGAATGATTGTTTTTAATACTACGATTTCATAATCACTGTTTTTTCTCTCTTATACAATTCCGAGTTTAGAAGTAGTAAGTAATTTATTTCTGAGAAGATTTTTTTTCCACTTTCTTAATTTTCACAAAATAATTTCAGTATTTTATTGAATTTCTTAGAACCGATTTACATATTATTGTCAATAATATTACATTAATACGTTGTTAATTATATTAATTGGACATAAAAATTAAAAAAAAGGGGGGAGGGTCTGTGATGCGCACTCCACACTTTAGGAGCACTTTTAATTTTTAATTTTATCAGTAGCAATTTAATTCAAGACTTTTATTCATTGAAAATTAGAGGTTACCTAACACAGTACTAAGGAGAGAACTGTCGCACATGAAAAATGTTGCAACATTGTCTATGTGTATATTTAATTCAAAGCAGGAGAATAAATTTATTAAAAACTTAATATCAACTATGAGGATTATTATTACTGTCAATAAAATCAAGTACATAGTTTCTTAGTGAAGGTACACTTTAAAGAATAATATTTAAAAAATATATTTTTCAGCCGATTAATCGGCCCAATTTTGCCGATTATTAATAATCGGCAAAGTGGCCGATTATGGCCGATTAATCGGTACTACCGATTAATCGGTGCATCCCTAGACCTTACTTGACTTTACTTTTGCAAAGTAACATGACAGAAGGCATCTCTGATCAATTGCAAGCAAATCATTTAAAAATAGTTTGATTTTATGAAAAAAAAGGTTGCAAAAAAAACTTACTTTCTGTGGCTACCCAAGCTGGATCGGTGCTTGATTGATTTCTCTGAGAATAGCTGTCGATAAATAAACTCTGATATCCAACTAGTGGTTCTAACTGGTTTTCTGAAGAAGAAGGACTATTTGACTTGTGGAAAACAGCTTTAGTAAAACGATATACCCATTACAGGTTTTTGTATGCAGTAACTAACAAGCGTCCCGTTTTTAGGACACTGGGCATAAATTGGTCAATTTAACAATGAATTTTTGTTTTTTTTAGTTGAAAATACACAAAAGAACATATATATACAGGGTGTCCACTCCAATCGTGGACCAATAGCTAATTTCTAAAGCGTTAGAGATAAGCATATAGTTTATTTAGGAAAAAATCTCAAAATTATGAAAGGAATTTTGGGTCTATTCAATGTTTTTCAAAAAAAGCAAATTTTGAAAGAGTTACGAAATTTAAATTTTTATACAGCCCCCCATCCTATCAATCATATTTAGTAAAACATTCTTGCCACTGTAACGTTTAAAACTAAAAAAAAATCACTCTTCTACCACAAAAATTGACCGAGTTATGACGTTTTGAAAAATCAAGATTTTGAAGGATTTCGCATACGGTCCCTTAAGCGATCTCTCGACGACGTCATGAAACAATGCAAAATCTTGATTTTTCAAAACGTCATAACTCGGTCAATTTTTTTGGTAGAAGAGTGATTTTTTTTTAGTTGTAAACGTTACCGTGTCAAGAATGTTTTACTAAATATGATTGATAGGACTGGGGGGCTGTATAAAAATTTAAATTTCGTAACTCTTTCAAAATTTGATTTTTTGAAAAACATTGAATAGACCCAAAATTCCTTTCATAATATGGAGATTTTTTCCTAAATAAACTATATGCTTATCTCTAACGGTTTAGAAATTAGCTATTGGTCCACGATTGGAGTGGACACCCTGTATATACCGCTTTTTTTTTTTGAAAATTTCGGGGGTCTGAGGCTCCTTACGCCTTAGGGGGGGGGACAAGAAAACTATTTTCGATCGCAAGTGCCATCTGTCGGCCACCCAGCGAAGTACAAGGAGTGGTACTCGAAAGCGTCAGCGTGATTTCAGCCGTTTAGGATTCATAATACAGTCGACGCTCGTTATAACGACCACACGTTATAAAGACCATCCTAATATAACGACCGGTGAGAAAACCCCCAACTGTACCCCAATATACTGTATGTTCTACATCTTATTGCGACCACTCGTTATAAAGACCGCTTTCTGTAGGACGGAGACGGTCGTTATATCGAGCGTCGACTGTACTAAATTAATGTAAGCGGAACTTCCGAGTTCCGTCGGGGCATAGAGGGTTAAGCTATCTCTGATACATAACACAGGGTTCAGGCGGTCCTTTTCTCAGCTGGATATTTTTTGAAATGAAAAATCTTAAAAACATTTACTGTTAAAAATTCGGGAAACTTTTATGGCAAATGTTTCTGTAAAATGCAACGTTTACAGTACGGAAAATTTTTACAGTAAATTGTAACGAAAAAAAAATTGCGATTGCAGCGCCAATGGATCATCACGTGATTTACTGCGCGACGCACATGACACCCTATTTCCGCTCAACTGATGTGTCTTATCTGGTATCGTGGATAACAAAGCGGTGTATAAAAATAGGGTCCCGGGTTCCATCCTTGTAGCTTTCATCTCACACTTTTTAACTCTCGTTCTCTCTACCGCAAAATTTTACCGTAAAAATATATTTTACGGTGAAAGTTACTGGCAACATGGATGCCAGTAACTTTTACCGTAAAATTTCAGGAAAATTTTTAACAGTGTAGGCTTTTTTTTTTGACGATAAAAAAGTGCGGGGGGGGGGAGGTTCCTCCCTACTTGCCCCTCTCCACCGGATACCTTCCCTGCGTCACAAACTGTCATCATTTCCCGAACTGCCCCCCCCCCCCAAGCGCAACACCTTTTGTGAACGCTTTAAACATTGTTCCACAAGCATGTGCACACTGTAAAAAACGAATGTTGTATTTGCAGTACAATACAGCTAATTTTATTGGGATAAACTGTAAAAATTTCTAATTTTACAGTAATAAACTGTAAAATAACGAATTTTACAGAAGATTTACAGTTTAGTGCTGTAAAATAACGAACTTTACAGAAGTTTACAGTTTAGTGTTGTAAAATAACGAATTTTACAGCACTAAACTGTAAAACTGCTAATTTTACAGCAATAAACTGTAAAATTGCTAGTTTTACTGTTTATTACCGTGCATTCTAGTTTCAAACTGGAACCTCGGCTGCCAGTATTATACTGTTAGTCTTACAGTATAATATTGCTAAATTTTACGGCATAAAGCTGTAAAATTTCTCACTTTACAGTAAGAAACTGTAAAATTGGTAGTTTTACAGTTTATTACTGTGTATTTTACCAGTTTCAAATTTTAACCTCGGCTGCCAGTATTATACTGTTAGTCTTACAGTATAATATTGCTAAATTTTACGGCATCAAGCTGTAAAATTTCTCACTTTACAGTAAGAAACTGTAAAATTGGTAGTTTTACAGTTTATTACTGTGTATTTTACCAGTTTCAAATTGGAACCTCGGCTGCCAGTATTATACTGTAAAAACGACGGCTGATTTTTTGAAGTGCAGCCACCCTCGAATGACGCACCATTCGAACGTTTAAAGGCGCTTGTCACATGGATCGTGTTTTATGGGCAGAAGTTGTCTTTTCTTCAGACATCCGAACTGGTGATTGGAATGTGATTGCTCGTCCATTGTGCTTGCTGCCTTGTGTTTCTATTCGAACGAATCCGGGGCTTTTCAAAGTCACCGCTTAAGGACCATCCATAAATATTAGCAGACCATTTTTCATAGCAGACATTTCAACCAAATAACAGTGTTCAGTTAGTACCTTGGTATTGTTTCAATTCGTTATTAACAGATTGCAGCACATAACCATTGTAAAGTGGATTCTGTAGCAGTTTTAATAGGATCTTTATCAAAAATGACATCGTTCACAATCTCAAGAAAAAGTTTTCAAAGTTATTCCCAGTTTATGTTCATTGCTGATTTTATGTCTTCTTATAAAATGTCTTTTTAAATATATCGAAGGCAGAAAATTTTTTTTGTAAAAAAGTATGTACCCTCTGGGGTCTATGGTCACTTTTAAGGGACGATTTTTCTTCACTTAGTAAAAAAAACTATTTTTTACATAATATGTTTTTAATTATTTTTCATGTCCATTAAACACTGTTTGTAACCAGTTTACAAAATATCTTTGGAAAAAGAAAATGTCAGGCATTAATGGGTCAAAATCAAATCTGGGAGAACAGAATCATTACAATGTCAAAAGATGTTAAAACTTTGCTTTAATAAAATCAGTATTGCCGTTTTATAAAATCAAGTTTTTTGGAAAGCGTCTGCTAAGATTTGAAAATTACAGTGATAATTATGTTAAAAATTGCAACAGACATCGATTCAAAGTTATGTAGCATCAAGGAGTGAAAGAGTCTCGGAAGGTAAAGAAACACATGTCAAATTTGTAAGGTATATACGATTTCCGTTAATCAAATATTTATACGCCAGTATATTAAGATCCGCCTGCAAATAAAAATGTAAATTTTATTTAGTTTCTACTGTATTTTGAAACTTTTAAAACTGCTTAGAAATACAGTCATTTGTTTATTTTTCGCATGTTTGATCTTTAAAAACTTTTTCTTTAAGTGTAGGTAAGCCGGTTCATAAAAAATCAGCCGCTTAATAAAATCAAATGTCCTCAGGAAAATGGGATTTTAATAAGCGGCGGGGCCACTATTTGATAGCCTCCCCTTTTATCATGAAGTGCCACATTTCACATTGCTAGCCCCCCCCCCCCCCCGGCCTTTGCTATACTAGCACTCACACGTCACGTGTGTCATTTTTTGAAATAAAATAATATGTACCGTTGAACCGAGAAATATTTTTTCAGATCAGTCAGTCCACGATTTGGATTCTTGGAAATATAAAACTTCGACTCCACAACCCGACTCTGGCATGGCAGGGTTACCAACTCCCAAAACTCAGTACCCCTAATAGCGAAAAAAATACCCCCATAAAACCTTCTAAATGCTCATATGACGTCATTAAAAAAAAGAAAAAAAAAAGATTACTTCTGAGCTAAACCCCTAAATTTACCCTTAAAAATAGTGTCCCCCAAAAAAACTCTTTGAAAAATTTCCCCCTAAATTTAGGGGGAAACCCCTACGCTGGCAGCCCTGTGGCGTGGTAAAGAAAACAGACTAGAGAAATAAATTTTTGCAGATCAGTCTGCCTTCGTTTCTTTTTTTTCCACTTCTTGGAATTTTTAAACTTCGACTCCACAATCCGCCCCCCCTCCCCAGGGACACCCTCCAGAATATCTGTTGGGAGCTCTGAGTCCGTGCTTCTCCCCTCCTCCCGGATTAGGAGACTGAAATCGAGTTTGGGAAACGGAAAGCGTCAACAAGCAAATAGACTTCTTTGTTTTTTTTTTTTTCCACAAAGAGAAATCAACACTGAATATTTGAGAGGCGAAAAGAGGACAACGAATTCTCCGACTTCTAATAAAACAATTCTCTCTTAATCTCGTTTCGTGGGGGGGGGGGGGGGCAGTCGGCGCCGATGAACTCCCGAGTCTATAATTCACTTTTCTGTCCTCATCTGGGTCGAGGCATCCATCACCCCTTCTTTCAGTAGACTAGGAAAACTCTTTCTTTCCTTCTTGGAGCATCGATTCGAGCTGAGAGAGCTTTGCACAGGACGGGCCTTTGTCCTGTGACATTCCAAAGGCGACATCTTGTCATTAACCACCTCACACACGCATCTATATACAGTCGAGCTCGCTTGTTGGAATATCGGTTAAAAGAGTATCCCGCTTAATATTATACATTTTCAATGTACACTGCGTAAAAATGAATGTTGTTTTTACAGTATAATACTGCTAATTTTATAATACTGCTAATTTTATAGTAGTAAACTGTAAAAATTGCTAATATTGCAGTAACAGACTCGTCGCTTTGGAAGAATAACGTTGCAACTCAAAAAAATCGAAAAATGACATTTATATATCATTTTGTTCAGAAAAATCGCTCTTTATAATGAACAAGGTTACAACTCAAAAGTGTCAAAAATATCCGCTAGGGAGCCATTTTTGAAGAACACTGATGTAACTCAAACTACCTTCACTCTTTTTAAAATGACGTCATTAGTTAAAATGCCATTGAAGTCAATCATGCTACATTAGAAAAGAGATTAAAATGCGTTTTTTTTTTTAATGCTAGTTTCATTAAAATAGTTGCAATAGAGTTTTGAGCACAAGCGCGATAGAAGTTTCTGAAAAGTTAAAAATTGCTCTCCTGAAAAATGGGCTTTTTCGAGTTGCAGCGTTATTCTTCCAAAGCGACGGACTGTACAATTGTTAACTTTACAGTAATAAACCATAAAATTCCTAATTTTACAGTAATAAACTGTAAAACTGCTAATTTAACAGTTTATTCCCGTGCATTTTATAGTTTTAAACTGGAACCTCTGCTGCCATATTATACTGTTGACAGTTTATTACAGCTAAATTTTGCGGCAATAAACTGTAAAATTTCTTACTTTACAGTAAGAAACTGTAAAGTTGCTAATTTTGCGGTTTAGTGCATTTTACAGTTTTAAACTGGAACTTCGGCTGCTAGAATTATACAGTCGACGCTCGATATAACGACCGTCTCCGTCCTACAGAAAACGGTCCTTATAACGAGTGGTCGCTATAAGAAGTAGAACATAGAGTATATCGGGATACAATTGGGGGTTTTCTCACCGGTCGTTTTATTAGGATGGTCTTTATAACGTGTGGTCGTTATAACGAGCGTCGACTGTACTGTAAAAACATCAGCTCATTTTTTGCAGCGTACCAAACCGCTGTAATGTATTATTTTGATCCCGGATTGAATATCCCGCTTGTTAGAATATAGTTTTCGTGGCAGAATGGCTATTCCATTATGCGGGTTTGATTGTGTATACAGTTGAATCCCGCTATAGAGATCCCTCGGTTAGAACGAACTTTTTGAATGGTCCGAAGGTTTATGCAATTCATGCATTATTAGACGCAACGATCCCTAAACGCTAAAGTTTCAAGCCAAATTCTAATGAGAAAAGCAGCAGATGTATCATCGCGTCTAAAACATGAATGTTACTTTCTCAAATGAAAATATAGTACCTGGGGACCGAGCCCACTCGGTTAAAAAAAAAAAAAAGAGGTTTGTAAACTCATGTTTTTTTTCTAAAATGCGAAGTACTTATTTAGATCAACTTGAAAAGCATTTTTAAACCTTTGGTTGCAATTACGCATTTAAAACAGTCGTAATTCGTTTTAAAAAACACAACCTTTTTTTTCCATGCTCACCGCAAAATCACACCCAATTTCATTTCATTTGGAGCCGAAGGCGCGGGATGGGTTGATGAAAATGGATGCCGAGTCCCTGTTCTCCAGTACGCATTTGGTTCCAGTTGATTTTGACTTTCACTTCACTTCACACTCCAAGTTTCCCCCCGTACATACCACAACTCGTGGTTTTACCGGGATGGGGCCCTGAAGAGCGCTCTGCTCATTTTTGAACCAGGCTCAAGGCCGAGCAAAACCC
>JAXGGA010003340.1:0-104452 GCA_038373865.1 Uloborus plumipes | reverse complement strand
CGAGTTTCTCTCATTTTTGATGCTAAATACAATTAGTTAGGAGACAAATAAATGAAACATATTTTTATTTATGTATTTTTTTGGAGATAATTTGCAAAACACCAGCTCAAAAGTAACTTTATTTTACTCATTTACAATTTAATTGAATGCATGCATAATATTTTGACCAAAAACTATGTGAAACAAAACTAATATATGGAATGTGTCTTGTTTGCTTTTATGAAAGGCAATTAGTTATTATGTATGTCTAACTATAAAATTAGGTAGACATACATAATAACTATACATAATAACTATAACCCCCCCCCCACCCGTCGCAACCATTTTCTCGTTAAAACTTTCAGGTATTTTTTCATAAACTCACAATCACCCTTGCTTCTATATCTTAATTTATTACATATTACAACAAAATTATGCAGCTCTGAGATTACTGCTCATCCTGTCCATCATTAATTTAGGAATTCCTGTCTAATGAATAATTGCCAAAGTAAATTAATCTATGCATATTTATAAAAAAACACGCAAATGATACAGTAATAATTTTTATTTGTGATAATTTTTTATTTAAAAATATTTTTACCATAATGAAAACAACCCTATCTTTTTAAACTGATAACGTAATAATGCAAATTGTGTTCAACAGCTATTTAATTTTACTAAACAGAATTTTACTAATACAACAAAAAAATTTCCAAAAATATTGCATGGAAGTAACTAACTCTTTTCGGACTTATTAGTTTCTGATTAAAATAAAATTTTATATGATTGTACTAGATCAGCGGTTCCCAACCTTTTCAGCTGTGCGGCCCACTAATTTTAGGGAAAAAATTTGGAGGCCCACTACTTGACAACAATACAAGTAAAACTTCTAATGATGAATGAAAACTTCTAACATACACCTATATTTATAAAAATCATATGCACATACTTCAATAATTAAGAGAAACTAAACAAGATTTTAGACTTTTTTTTTTTTTTTGTAAAACGAATAATACTTTATTATTTCCACATAGAAGGAAACCCTTCAAAAATAAATATTTAAAGTGAAAAGATTCTCAATGGGATTTTTGACACTGTCTACTGCTCACGAGCGCATCAATATCTGGATTGAAATTCGATAATTTCAGCCTCAAATCACTTTCGACGTTCAATTTGTTTCTGCATTTATTTTTCAAAAATACAAATGTTGAAAAAGCTCGTTCACAAAGATAAGTGGTCGAAAATCCCATCAAGTGTCTCAGTGCAATTTTGGCAATAGCTGGGTAATCTTGCCGAACACTTATCCAGAACGGGACTAATGGCGTTGTTTTAAAAAGCGATTTTAAGGTCTGGTCGCATGATACTTCAATTAGCGAGTCTTCTACACTGGAAGATAATGTATACTGCAATGTATACTGCTCTACTACTGCTGTACTTGCTGTACTACTCTCTATGTATACTGCAATGTATCCATTGAACTAATGGTGCAACTGATTTAACCTTGGAGGCTAATCCGTTATAAACTCCTGACATCGCTCGTGCCCCATCAGTTGTCAAACCTACACATTTCTTCCAATCTATTTCATTTTCTTTCAGAAAATTGTCGGCAGCTTGGAAAATTTCCTCTCCAGTTGTTCTTGTCAACAAAGAGTGACAAAACAACATTTCTTCTTGAATATTGCCGTTCCATTCAAAGCGACAAAAAGCCAATAAATTAGCCTGACCAGCAACATCTGTGCTTTTGTCAAATTTGAGAGAAAAATATTCACTTTTTCACAAAAGACTAAGCAAGGCTTCTTTTACATTTTCCGACATTTCATCAATTCGTCTTTTAACTGTCGTGTTCGATAACGGAATATCATTAATTTGTTTTGTACATTTATCATCAAATAACGCATCACTTATTATTTTTGCAGCGGGAATAATAAGTTCTTTTCCCACAGTGTGAGCTGAACCCTTCTTTGCAATTAGCAATGCTAGTTCATACGAAACTCTGGTGCTTAGAGTGCTTTGTTTTGAAGTCTTCTCCATAGTTGATTTTGTCATTGCAAAATTTCTTTTCTTCGTTTGAAAGAACTCAATTGACTTTCCTACATATTCTGGGTGCTTAGTTACAATATGTCTTTCAAGTTTCGAAACTTTCATACACTCATTTGAAAGGGTGTCAAAACAAATCACGCACTGAGGCATAGGCTCTTCTTCAGAGCCAGAAGACACGAAGCCAAATTTTAAAAAATCCGCGTTATATTTACGGAAATATATTTTGCTTTTCCTGCCTATTTTTCTACTACATGAATTAGAAGCTGCCTTACTAACTAATTCAGTACTTGTCGTAGTAGTCCCTTCAACACTTACCAACTTCGTCTTGCGACAAGGCCCCGTCCGAATCCAAGCATCCATAATATTGATGAGAAATATTTTTAGCTCAGCAGATGCACAGCAGAAAACCACAGCGACTAGCAATGGACAAGGGAGTGAAACAAGTGCAGAATACAAACGTAGTGAGGAGCAGTTCCAGAAAAAAGAGGGAGGACAGCATTGACATTAGTCCTGATTGACATTGAGGAGTGAAGAATGACCCCTGGCTATCTACCTTTGAACAACATGGGGTCTTCTTTAATGGACACGTGGAGAGTTTTTAGCTTTTAAATGGTGCCACATCTAGGATCTCACTAGCGAATATTTCGGGAAAACTAACAATGGACCCCAAGATCTTAGAAACGACACTCTCGATTCAACGTCCGCGGCCCAGTACCATGCTGTCCGCGGCCCACAAGTGGGCCGCGGCCCACGGGTTGGGAACCGCTGTACTAGATGATCAATTTAAAAGCATTTCTTTAATAAATAATGTCGGCAGTTTACGTAATAATTCTGTTGCATTATCATAACAATTATGTGTGTCAAACATATGGAAAATCAGTGAATTTTCATTTTGTTCAATTCGTCCATTTTGTCCAATTCCACTGTCCTGGATGTTTGCGAAAAAACAGACAAAATACCAACCCTATTTATTGATAAAACTAACTGCTTCAGACTCACAGACATTGTTTCTATCAAACTTGGCTCCTTTTATACATTTATGTTTTTGTTGGGAGCTATATTAGTGTCAACATTGCTTTTTTTTTTCTTTTTATTAGTCTGATTTTAAAGCTTTGTATTTCAACAGGCGTAGAAATCAAAGGAAGTCGTGCTGTGGTTATTGGTCGTAGTAAAATCGTCGGTACACCAATGGCTCAGCTTTTAATTTGGCATCATGCTACTGTCACCGTTTGTCATTCAAAAACAAAGGATTTGAAATCTGTCGTAAGTATTCATTTTATTTCTTATAAGATTTTGAGAAATTAATTTCATACTGTAAATATATATGGTTGTCCAGTGGTTGGAAAAACTAAATTTCTTTTGTAGCGAACTACAACTACTTTGTTATAAATGTAGTTAACTACAACTACTTTTTTTAATGTAGCGACTACAAACTACTTTTAAATTGTGGTCGCTACTTCGCTACTTTTTAAAAAATAAATGAATAAAAATCATACACCGTTTGAGGGATGACCGAAAAAATTCGAAAAGTGGTTTACATTAATAAATTAACTCGTTTGAATATGGAATAGAACTATGAATTGTCTTTGAATTTATTTGTTACTTTTCCTTTTTGTTCCTTTTTTTTTTTTTTTTGCTAAAATTTATCCTTTTTAGATTTTTTTACAAATTTTTTACGAATATTTTCCACAAGAAAGGATTTAAAAATCAAAAGATTGAAAGAATTCAACCTTCAATTATTTTTTAAATTTTTTTGCCAGTTAATATTTAGGAACATGAAACTTATTTGAAGGAATATAAAAATAATGATGCCAAATAAACCAATGACATCAAACAGATAGAATGTATTTCGTCAAAGTGATGTAATCTAAGATCAGCTCTTTTTTATGGTTCTTAATTTTTGATTGAGTCCGCTGCTGTACTCGTGCAAGATTTGCACCAATTAGAGTCAATTAAACCTTGTTTTTTTTCATTCTTTCTCTTTTTTTTAAAATTTTTTTCAGTTATATTTATTTATTTTGTTAATTAAAGTAGTTTTCAGAAATCGCTACAAACTATTTTTTTGTATCGCGCTACTCACTACTCTACTTTTTCTAAAAAGTAGTGCGCTGCATTAGTTTCTCCTCAGTTTCAACCACAATGCAAACCACTGTAAGGAAAAGTAATAATAAACGCCTTTCTCAAAAACAAACCAATGAATTTCCAATCTCCAAGACGAAATAAATCATGGTGGTTTGATGGTGCCTTATCTTGCTATTATTTATTAACATTTTTACAAAACTAAATCGTTTAATTGTATTAATGAAATTATCTATACTGCCGTGCTATAAAAGTAATATCTGTAGATGAGCGCCAAATAAGAAATCGCTTTTTAAAGTTTTATGCCTCTATAGATAGCACTTTTTTCTGAAAATTTATTTTAATATTTCCCGTTCACAAATGTCCATAAAACAATGTATTTAGATAATAAATGTTGCAACAAATTATACCTAGTGACAATAACTCAATTTTCATGAAAAGTGCAGATTAGAGTTTTGTACTTGGTCACACCAGTACATAACTTATATTATTTTTAAAGTTTTTAATACTCTTGGGATAGTATTAAATTTTTTTTTCCGGAAAGGACCAGTTGCGCGTCATAGAAAATCTGGTGACCCTCGAATTTTGCTGCATGCCGTCTAATACAGGGTAATACGGCACAAATTTTAACATTTAAATCATTGTAAGGGAGGTTAGAAATTTCTTGTATATCTTAAATGCTGTGTTTGTTTCAAAATAAATTATTTGAAATGATAAAGAAACTAAAATTTTCCCTATGCTATTTTGGACAGTTAGGTGCTGAAATTAACTCGCAAATCACTATTTACTTGTTTTCGGGGTAGCTTCCCGATCGCTCTTGTCTTGTGCTAAAATTGTATGCTGCGTTTTCAACTCTAATTTCTGTTGCTTATGATACATTGTGGTCGAATCAAACGTCCAGAATAAGGAGAATCGTCCTTTACAGAGAGTTTAAAAGCATAAGAATACTAAATTTGAATTCCAATATGCAAAGAGGTATTATGTAAAAAAAATCGGTACACTTTACGTTAGCCTCCTTAGTAGCCTTGTCTGTACTTTTCCTCTTTTGAGAAATGTTTTGTGCGCTTCCCCTAGGATGGATTTCTTTTGTAAGTTATTTAAAACATTCTTTGTGTTGTTGTTATGGTTTTGTATTGTTTACCAAAGAACTATTTGTGCCTTCTCTTAATGCCATTTTCCCCTTTGTCTTTTTATAAAAAGTACAGATACGTAAGATGTGAAAAAAACAATTTATTGTCGAAATCTAACAATTCAAAGCAGCCATTATTGCCTTTGTTGCGCTTAAACTTTTTTTCATCTTATGTTCAAATTCAGTACATTTTATTGAGTCACCCTGTATTTTTGGGCTAGAGTGCATGAACATGAAGTTCAAAATTTTAAAAATTCTAAAAATAAAAATAAATATATATGTTATGTACATTATACAAACAACTTAATTTATCGAAAGTTGTACACTTATCTGAAAGAAATTTGTAGTAAACTCTAAACCCTCTGTCATTAAACACCTCAAGCAAGGTAACTCAACTGGTAGCTTTAAAGTCTCTGATGGCATTATTCATGGTAAAAGTGAAGTTTTTGCTTTTAATAAAGTTATTTTAAAAGATATTAAAGAAATATTAAAAAATCCAATTCGCCATGTACATTATTGGTCAGATGGTTGTGGAAGCCAGTTCAAAAGCAAGTACAACCTAGGAAGCAATTTAATTTACCACAAATTATATCACAACTGCACTGCTTCTTGGGACTTTTTTGCTACAGCTCATGGCAAAGGACCAATGTATAGTATAAGTGCAGAAGTTAAAAGCAGGGGCGCCCTGAACTAAAATGTTTGGGAGGGGGAAAATTATCAATTTGCCGAATGAAGTTCGAATTTTACCGAATAATAAAATACAATCATGCACACATGTCGAATATGCATAACATTTAGTGACAAAAAACATTGGGCATCTTTTAAAAAACAATTCTTTAAACTAAAAAGAACAAATAATCTCAATGTTGCAATTTATTGTCTTCAAATTGCCGAATCGTCAGGAAAATGTGCCGAATACAGAAATTATTGGGAGGTCACAGTGACCTCCCGCGACCTCCCTTCAGGGCGCTCCTGGTTAAAAGAAGTATGTGGTTCTGTACCATGCAGAAAAAGATGTGCCTTCAAATGCCTATGATGTTTACGAAATTGAGAAAAGGGAGGCTAGATTAATCAATGTTCTTTATGTACCAGCAGATGATGTGTATAATAGGGAACATGCACTGTGTCACAAAATATGATTAAATTGCTGTTATTTCATAGAATCGATGATGGTGATGCCGAAAATCAACATTAAAATTCCAAAAAATCATTCACTTGAGCTTGAGAAGTAATTAAAAAAGGAGATTTTTGTAAACAATGTCACGTGACGAAAAACGCTCAGCCATTGGTCCACGTCACAGAATACGATGCTCCTTGTGCCGCTGCCGTGGATGACACAGTCAATGCGTTTTCAACATATTTTGTGTTATCGTTATATTCGGGGCTCGGAGGGTAATTCATTTTTTGGCATTTTCTTCGTCTTAGTTCATTATCCAAAGAGTTTTACTGCTCTTTAAACGTTGAAAAAAATTTTATTCATTTTTCAGGGCAATTTTTAATATTTTAGCTCATTTATGAAGTTTGATTTATTTATTAAGTCTTAGAATCCGAAGCCAAAAACTTTCAGCTCTAATTTTTAAGCAGCTGTGTCTTCTTATCAGTTAGTGGTTGATAGTCATTGTTCACTTTAAAAGAGAAATAGGGGGGAATAAAGGAAAGGTACTCCGCTTCACAAAAAGCAAGGGGCTTAGTAAAGCTGGTAGATCAGGAACAGAACAGGTTTGTGTACTCTGACTGCATTCCAATCCTTTTCTCATTCTTTCAATCATTTTCTTGGAATTAGACTTCTAGGGGGGGGTGCTCTGAACACTGAAAAACCCTAACATTTTTCAAGTCGGAAACCTTTAGAAGTACGTGCATTAATTCTCAGTAAAAATGCCCAAGTTTTTACCACTAAAATATTTAAAATGCTTTCAACTTTAGCTGCATTTTTCGGGGCTATTTGTTGTGGATTTTTAAAGCATGTTTAGTTTTATTCAGTCATGTAACTTCTGAAATTTAGTTATAATCAACGATTGATACGTTTTTGTTTTCTATATTTTAATATTTATTATTTTTTTATTATTATTTTAAGAATAAAATAACTTTTCATTTAAAATGATGGAGGAAAAAATCAACAATAGGCAGTCCGATAATTTTTCAAAGTTGGCTAGCTGTACGCTGTTTCCATTTTCAGAAAAACACCCTGATTTCATATCAGTAGAAATGAAAAGAATTTGAACATGAGTCAAAAGCTTTTATTTTCGTAAAAACAGGAGTGTTTATCCCGATAAATAATTTTAAAAACAAAAAACAGTTTTCAACTATTTTTAAAGGGAGCTGTCTCGAGGGGACACCCTTCAAGGCGTGACGTGCAAAATGTGTAAAGAGTTTATGAAACTTTATAAAACCTAAAAATGTTCCTTCTTAAAAATTTCATCAATATTTATATTATATAGAATTTATGAAACGCAGAGCATCGATACCGTTGAAGGGGTGGGGGGGCACCAAGCAACACCTATGCGGGGATTGAAACCAACCAAAAGTGTATCTCACAAATTATGAAAAATGTACATGCTTAATTTCTTGAAAAATGTCCTCACTGTTTTAAATTCTATAGAATTCATCCAACGGAAGATCATTATAATTGACCAACAGGGTGACATTCAAAATGTATCTAAGAGTGTGAAACAAAAATCTGTCTTTAAAAATTTCCCCACTATTTTAAATTTTATTTGATCTATCGAACAGAGGGAGGGGGAGTGTTGCACCCGTGTGCTGTTTAAATGGTTTGAAGAGTTAATACCAGCTTCGATTGATTTAGACCAAATAGCAATAGCGATTGCTATTAAAAAAATAAATAAATAAATAAAATTTTTAATGAATCGTTAAAACGTAGATATTTTTTCATCATTGTTTGTTTATTTATTCAGATTATTTCAGGGCTCCCACCAAGAATGTGATCCAAAAAAAGTGAAAAAAGTGACTAATTTTTACAAAAAAGTGACTAAAAAGTGACCAACCGAAAATAAACTGTTACCACTAAAATACTAAGTACACAATTTTATCACTATTTAAAACTTTACCTTTTATTATTTTGAACATAAATAACACTTAAATTTTAAATTTATTCAAAGAAAATATTATCTACCAAAACTTCAAAATTGTAGGCATTGTATTTCAACTATGAAACATGAACACACAGAATAGTAAACATTTTTTTTACTATTTTGTGTCATCAATTTTTTTAGTAATTAAACAAGAAAAGTACACACCACATCCCTTTAGACTGTTCAAAAATAGTAGTAGAAAACTGCTTGACTATTCTTTCATCAATGAACAAAAATATTTCTACTTTTTGAAAATGAGATTTTTATCCTTATCACAACAAGAAAACTGCCACAAGTATATATACCAGGGGTGTCTGACTGTACTAACAATTTAGAAAACATTAACTAAACTTGGAATCTATGACAGCAGGTAAAATATTCTGTAGAACGCTTGATTACAAAAAAAAATGAAAAGCATAGAAAATATTCAGATAATAAATGAGCATGTGCCGAACACATGAAAACAATCAGCCAAATTAATGGTGCTTTGCACTTGCAAAGAATATTATAAACATTTCCAAATATAAGTTAACTTAGAACGTTCCCGGATAAAATTCAGGAAACCAATAGTTTTAAATCATAGCTAGTCCTGCAGGATAAACTTCTAATGTGAAAAAATACTATTTTGCTAATGCATCTATTCCAAAATTCTACTGAAAACAAAACTCTGAAGAGAAACAGGTATGATATAGACGAGAGATAAGAATACTATACAAGAATCACATTTCTCAAAACTGGCTGCAGATTTACTACAAATAGCTTTGACAATTTAAAATATTTTTCATATTCATGTCAAATCACATATTTTAAAGCAGGGGGAGGGGGATCTTTTGACTACAAAATAAGTAAATGAAATCAAAAAAAGTTTATATAAACTAAGATAGTCCTCAGACAATGAAAAGAAAGCAACAACTCAATTACATGCATATATATGCATGTTTTTTTTTTCATACTACAAGCTAAATTCTTGAAAAGTATACCGTAAGAATACTTTCAACTAACACATCACTCAAGAGCTGAAAATGCTTTTACAACAATGGAATAGACATTTAAACAACCTATTATTAAACAAAGAACTAATCAGAAAAGGAAAAAACATGTAGCTGGAATTCAAGAAAATTTCTACATTGGAATTAACTTTAAAACATGTTAAAACTAAAAATTAGAAGTTCTAGAAAATCTGAGCGACGATCTACTGAGCGACGATTTTGATGGTTGAAAGAAAAGTTCAAAGGATATTTGTCACTTGGTCAGATTTTTTTTAAAAAAGTGACCAAAAAAGTGACAAAATCAACATTTCTCCCAAAAAAGTGACAAAAAGTGACTTTTGGCCTTCGAAAGTGACTTTTGGTGACCAATGAAAAAAAAGTGACTTTTAGTGAAAAAAGTGACTTGGTGAGAGCCCTGTTATTTTATACAGGGTAACAAATAGAAAAAAATCTATAACTAGAAGTTTAGATTTATAACTAACATTTTAAACAGTTATCATCAAAATTAAAATGTGCCTTAAATAAAACAAATTATAAATACATTGCTGATGAAATAAATAACAAACAATCCTCAAAAATATCCGAAATTGCAATGCATTTGAAACACATTTTGATATTCTTGTAGTCGAAAAACGAGCGCTATCCAAAGATCTAGTTCTCATATCTCGAAAACATATATTCGCTATCAATATTTTTCGTTGAATTACAAAAATTGTATTCTTCTTTTCTAACCCCCCCCCCCCCCCCAATCAACATGACTGACATCTGTCTCAAAGAATCTAAAGCCCAAGTTTTTACCGGCTAAATGCTCATTATATGAGTATTCTTTTATCGCTAAAATAACATAAGATTAAAAAAAGAAAAAACGTGAAGCCTTGCGACTTGTAAAAGCTTTATGACTTGGCAGTATGGAAAACCTGTGCTTTAAAACTAGTATTTGGAATGCATTGATTCAGTGATCCATGTTCTCAATATCTGCCAGCGTGAAGTCCCGCATGCACAGCAGAGCAAACGCTAGAAGGAACGCAGGGAGAAAGATAGTATTCTGTGACGTCACAAACTCATGGAGCGGCGAGTTTCGTTTTTCGGGAGGCATGGCCTAATCGCTTTTAAAATTCGTTTTAAATATGTTTAAATTGGCTTAATGGAGGTGTTATTGGTATGTTTCTGCACAGTTTTTCAGGGTCTTTCATTTTCAAGTGATTTTGAAAATCATGCATCTTCCCCATTGTCCAGCTATCGTTGAAGAGTTTCAGCTAGAAGTTAAATGGCATGCTGCAGAATCAATCCCTGGCACACAAAGAATGCATAGTTTCCATATTCACAGTGGTGAAGTTAAAGCAGATGTTAACTATATATATATATATATATATATATATATATATATATATATATATATATATTAACAGAGGTATTGAAGAGGGAGAAGAGGTAACAATGGCATTCACAAGCTCAACACAAAGCAGTTCCAAGTCTAACCTAAATATTGGAACATTGATAGCTGTTCTTTACAGAAATGACTGGTAGCCTGGACAGATTATCAAATTGACTGAAAAAAAAAATTTGTGCTGACACTTGTATCTAAAAACAAGTTCAAGACAATGTAGAAAGCGTGACTACGAAGAAATAGACGTTGGCAGCTATTTGTCCACCTCCAAGTGACCTCCGTTTTGCATATAACGAAAAAATAGCTGAAACAATCGAATTTATCATTAAAACTGTTAAACAGTAAGATATTATTAATGTTTTTTAGTCTTTGTTATCAACAATTTTAACCACACTGAAACATCACAAATATGTAGAGTCCGTAACATGCTCGTAAACTGACAGTTTAATAAATAATAAATTTAAAAAATATTTTATGCCTTTTTAATTATTATTTTGGGGTGTAAATGCATTATAGAAAATCTGAAGCATAGTAAAAAAACTTCATAAGGTAAGAATAGTTGCTACATTCACAGAAATATGGAATTTAGTTTGAGTAAAAATTTTCATGTCTTTTGTGCGTAGAGTCTGTAACATGCCATATATCTTCCTACATTTTTAGGAATTCACAACAGATCTTTTTTTACAGAAACTTTTTTTACTGTTTTGTGATAAATACACATAGGACTATTAATTTACAAAAAGTTTAGTTTGAATGTTTGCACCAATCATGAGTAGGAGGCTAAAACATGTCTCTGAAGTCTAGGGTCTGTAATAGCTAAATACTGTGAAATGCCCCAAAAGCCAAATGCCTCTTAGTTTATTTTCCCCTGTTTTGTGTTTATAGCGTGCTACTATGCCTGTTATATCAAAAGTGATTTAAATCTGATTCATTTGTGTTAAAATTGTTTCATGCATATTAAGAAAGCTAATTAGTGAAGTAATTCTTGGAATATAATAGTTTTATAATTTTTAAAAAATAAAAAATAATAAGTTTTATATTTAAGGAGGGAAATTAAGTTATTACCAATATTTTTCTAAAGTGTTCATTTTTTAAAAAAATCGGATTTAAATAACAAAAATCTTATTTTTTCAGAAATAATCATGATATTTCAAGACCATGTGTGTGTATGTACATTACTATTTCTATTGTATTTTAATCGAAGTTAATTATTATTTATTCATATAGGTTCGAGAAGCTGATATCATTGTTGCTGCTGTTGGACAAGCTAAAATGGTCAAAAAGGATTGGGTGAAGCCAGGAGCAGTTGTAATAGATTGTGGCATTAACAGTATTCCAGGTACAGTGAAATATTTATTTATAACAGTGCCCATCCCCCCCAAGCTCAATGGCGCAAATTAAAAATTTTCACAACCCTCTTGTGCTTTTAATTTTTATTTTTATCCCTCTTTTTTATTTTATCTATTTTTTTAATTTTTTTTTAAATATCATTTATTAAAAAAATTATAATTATTTTTTTACATATATATATATCAGTAGCGAGGCCTCAAGTCATCGAACGATTCACCGATGACCTGAAGGCAAACCTCGTTTTGCACTGGAAGAATTAAAGTTTTTAAAATTTTATTTTCAGATTATTTTTTCGGATCATTTAATATTCCAAAAAGTTTTATTTTAGTGGTGCCATCTGTTGAGTAAACGATTAGGCGTGACCTTCACTCATCGCTAAGGATACCGCATCGGTTTTGTGTGTGTGCGCGCGCAACTTTTTTCGCTTGTCAGCCATTTCAGCCAATCAGATACTTTCACAGCTTCTCTTAGATGTAAAACAAGTCATCGGCGATGATCCGCGGAAATTTTATGTGCAAAGCATTTTGTTTTTACTGGCAACTCTCAGTTTTGGCGGATCGTGGGGGTTGGATGGGGAGGGGTAGAGATTTTTTTCTCCTGTTTCGTTCATTCTTTTTTTTTTTTTCAATTCGGTGCGTCACATTTTTCAAAAAAAAAGGGGTTGCGGTTATCTTACGATGGCGCCAATATGAGCCCGACGGGTCGAAAACAATATTGTTTGCTACTACAGTAGTTTTGCATGGGGAAAATACTGTTACCTTTTGTGTTTTGGAACTTCATCGAACTTTCAAAAACGAATATATGTGTGCGTGGTTTTGTTTTTTTACTCTCTCTTTTTAGTTTCAATTATAAATGTTTTTCATAAAAAGTAGTGCTCGTTGCCGTTCGAGCTTTGCATTTCAGCAAGCTTGAACTTTTCAAATTGAAAAAGAAGCATCTGTGAACCAAGATTTTTACAAGGTAAGTAAAATTTTTTGAAGACTTGATGAAATGTTCTGAAAGTATGAGGAGCTTACCCCTCCCTCCCCCTCACACACACATTCGTAAAAATCTGTAGCAATATATCATTTTTTTAAACACATTGCAATATTGTTATTCTTCAGCAATGAAAAAAAGAACCAAATAATGGACATCGGAAACGACAGTTCAAAATTTTCGAAAACTGAGAAATTAAATTTCGGAAACGGCAGCCCAAAATTTTCAGAAATTTCTTATCACAAACACCCCTGAGCGAAACATATGGTCTGGTATATTTCTTTAGGGACCTGAAAGTTAGCGATGACTGACGCTTGAAGTCACGCCTCGCTACTGATATATATATATATATATATATATATATTTTAAGTTTGAATTATACGCACAATAGAGTAACTTTTTTCCCCTTCCAAACACACACACACATATAAAAAAATAAACAAATTAAAAAAAATATTAATAATAAGGAAATAAAAGAAATAATTTAAATTAAAAAAATAAATTAATAAATAATATTTATTAAAAAATCCGAAAACAAATTTAAATTAAAAAAAAAAATTAATTCACAATTAAAATAAAAAAAATATATGAGTCTTGAAAAATCCCCCCAAATATTTTGATGGCGCAACTTGCGCCATAATCCCCCCTTGTGGGCACCCCTGTTTGCAGCTTTAGTAACTTAATCATTAGCCTTTTTTGCTTCTTAAGATATTTAAACAATACATTTAAAGCCATTAACTACTCAACTAAATAGAAATTCTGGGTGGAATAATCATCTTATAAATATTTTTCTTGTTAATTGTAACCATTTGTTAATTCTTATGGTTATTGAAATTTCATGATGTTCTTGTTATTTAAACATGCAAGGCACTTAAGTTGTATGAAATGAAATGTTTGAATTAAATCATGTAAAGAACATTTTATTTGCTTTGTAAAAGTGAATTTAACATCTAGCTGCTTGTAAGCCAAAGAAGCGAAACGTTTGACCCTTCAATCGCTTAACGTGACTTTATCCAACTTAGTTCTCGGCTCGGGTAGAAGAAATGAGCGCTTTGTCTCGGAAATCCCGGCTGCCGATATGCCTACTTTCATTTTTAATTTATTGTTTGATTTTAATGAGTTTCTATTGCACTTGAACGGAATCAATTTTTATTCCTGCATGATGTAAGCATCTGCTACCTTATTTAAAAGAATAAAACTCTAAACCAACTTACTGGTTTTTCCTTTGAAAATTTATTCAATGAACTTAGTTCTCCTATACTCAGTTACTTTAAAATAGGCGTATCAAGTTTAGAAATTTTGCGTCATCTCCATGGAAACCGTACGAAAGAAAACAGCTCCACACTTTCTTATGAACTGCTCTTGAGCAGTGGTTGGAAAAACTACATTTGTTTTGTAGCGAACTGCAACTACTTTGTTACAAATGTAGTTAACTACAACTATTTTTTTTTTAAATGTAGCGACTACAAACTACTTTTGAATTGTAGTCACTACTTCGCTGCTTGTTAATAAATAAATAAAAAGCATGCACTGTTTGAGGATTGACCGAAAAGATTCGAGAAGTGGTTTACATTAATAAATTAACTCATTTCAATATGGAGTAGAACTGGGAGTTGTCTTTGAATTTATTTGTTACTTTACCTTTTTGTTCCTTTTTTTTTTTTGCTCAACATTTGTAGTTTTTAGACTTTTTTTTTAATTTTTACAAATATTCGCCACAAGAAAGGATTCAAAAGTTAAAAGATTGAAAGAATTCGACCTTCAATGCTTTTTTAAATTTCTTGCCAGGGAATATTTAGGTACATGAAAATTATTTGAAGGAATATATGATGCCAAATAACCAATGACTTCAAACAGAAAGAATATATTTTATCAAAATCATGTATCTAAGATCAGCTTGTATTTTAGTGTTCTATATAGTCCGCTGCTGTACTCGCTCAAGATTTGCACCAGTCATTCAATTATTAAACCTTGCTTTCTTCCTTCGTTCATTTTTTTTTAATTATTATCATTCATTTATTTATGTTTTAAATTTAAAAGTAGTTTTCAGAAATCGCTACAAACTACTATTTTTTGTGTCGCCCTACTCACTATTCTACTTTTTTTTTTTTGAAAAAGTAGTGCGCTACACTACAAACTACTAAAAAATGTAGCTACAACAGTAGTTTCGCTACTTGTAGAGCACTACTTCCGACCACTGGCATTTCATTTATTTGGTATTCATCGAATTAGGCTTACGCTGTTATTTATATCCTCATGTCTCGGTTATTTTTAAACATTTTCTAACAAAGCTAGTCATACATTAATGCAGCAATAATTTCTAAGAAAATGTTGTGCTCTATTAACGTTGATTTTTCAATAAAATAATAGTTTACGCACAACGCAATTTTAACCGTTTGCATTTAACCATTGTTGGAAAAGCTAAATGGGGAAAAAGTCCGTAGTAACTATTAGGGATGCACCGATTAATCGGCAGTACCGATTAATCGGCCTTAATCGGCCCCTTTGCTGATTATTAATAATCGGCAAAATAGGGCCGATTAATCGGCCAAATTTTTTTTTTTAATTTCATTCTTAAAGTATGCCTTCACTAAGAAACTATGATAAATAATTTATATTAAGAGTAATAATAATCCTCACAGTTGATTTAATGTTTTTAATAAATTAATTGTCCTACTTTGAATAAATATACATAGACAATGTTGCAACATTTTTCATGTGGCGACAGTTTCCTCCTTAGTACAGTGTTTTTTAGATAACCTCTACTTTTCACAAAGAATAAAAGTCTTAAATTAAATTGCTACTAATTACTAAACAAATTAAATTAAAAGTACTCCTAAGTTGAAGTACAGACTCAATTCCCCTTTTTCTGAATTTTTATGTCCAATAACATTACATTTACGCATGGTTAATTAACCATGCGTAAATGTAATGTTATTGACAATAATATGAAAATTGGTTCTAAGAAATTTGATAAAATATTGAAATTATTTTGAAAATTGGTAAAATGGAAAAAAAATATTCTCTTGGAAATAAATTACTTACTATTTCTAAATTCGGAATTTTATAAGAAAGAAAAAACAGTGATGGCAAAATTGGTAGTATTAAAAACAATCATCTTTATCGTTAATCGGCTGAGCCGATTAATCGGCCGATTATCAACAACCGATTAATCGATAATCGGCCAATTTGCTTATCGGTGCATCCCTAGTAACTATGACAATCATCAGGGGAAAAGTGTGGGAGTGGGGAAAATTAATTTTACTTTGAGCCACCTCCTCTCGTTACACAATTTTAATAAAATCCTCTTTCCAAAGAATTTAACGAAAATTTTAATTTGGGTTTCACATTTCATTTTAGTTCATTTGTAATGTGTTGCATTAAAAAATGTTCTTTTATTGAACAGATAGCACGAAAGCTTCTGGTTCTAGACTTGTTGGTGATGTTGATTATGATGAGGTAAAAGATGTTGCCTCCTATATTACTCCTGTGCCTGGTGGTGTAGGTCCTATGACTGTGATTATGCTTGTGAAAAACACTGTTATTGCCGCAAAACGTTCATTGCATCAACACATAGTAAGTATTTTGCATTAGCTGTAACTGATGCTGTTATGTAAATGTTAAAATGTTGAAAGCAATATTTTTCGATTTTAAAGCTAATTGAAGTTTTTTTTTTCTTGAAAAAAATGTCTGTTGTCTTCTTGAATTCTTTCTCTTGTTTAAAACACTGAGCATTTGTGGTATAGACTTTAGATTATGATGTTTTCATCGATTGCATTAAAATAATGCATATTTTAGGTATTAGAAATGGCCAAACTATCACGAAATCTGATTTTCAATTCCCTTTTTTTAGAGCTTATGTTTTTTGTTTAACAAGAATAACTTTCTCTTGTATCTCACTATAGAAAAGTTTAAACATTAGTAGGGATTGATTTTCCACTCATCACTTCAATCTATGCTAAGATTTGTATTTGGCCGCCAACTTCGTCTACAGCTCTCTTGCCACGAGAAGTGGGGAAAAAAATGCCATAGGATTTAATAGATTTGAAAGTCCTTGCAAAAATTTGTCAAGTTGCGTAGGTTGAAAAGCGGACATCGGAAAAAATATGTAATCAGGAAGAGTTCATAGTCAGATTTAGGTCGTTTATTATTTTCCTAAGGAAAGCTAAATAGAAAAAGTGAAGTTAAAATGTAAGGAAGAATAATGAATAAAACTATAAAAATGCATATTACCAGTTCTAAAATTCATGAGTTGAATTATTTTATGTTTATTTTTGAAAGAAGAATATTTTAGGGGTATTCAATAAAGTATATTGTAGTTATTTTAAAATTAAATAAATGATCAGTCGCAGGGCCCAATTAAGAAATTACAAGGCCCTAGGCCGAATACCTTTTTGGGGCCCCCTGTAGTCAGGTTTTACAGTTTTAGGCATTGGAGAAAACAATTTTAGCCATTGACAACAGCAATTTTATCCATTTGGGGCCCCTAAAGTGTAGGGGGCCCTAGGCCACGGCCTAGTTGGCCTATTCAGTAATCAGGCCCTGATCAGTCGGTTGGTTTGCAAAGACTTTTCTGTGTTCCCGGTAGAAACTTCAAATTCTATTGATTCTGTTCTTAAATACTCTTAATGTAAGCAGAGAGGAATGCTATTAAGTATCCACCAACAATTTTCTTACTCAGTGGAAAAAGTTGCTCTTTCATGGTAAATGGCTGACATTCATAAACTGCATCTAAAATTGTTTCTAAACGAAACACAATGAGAATATTTTTTAAAACAAGATTGTAATAAGAAACTTCATGATGTGTGTACCAAAAAGCACAACTCGCCCCTTTTTTAGTTAGAAAATGGTTTGAGAAAAACATTTATTACTGTATACCAAATTATTAAACAAAATTCTGGAAAAAAGATGGGCATCTGGTCATGGCCTATTTTCAGTAAAATAGTTTCTAGTATGAAATTCAACGTGGTACAGTATTAAAATAAATAGTTCAAGCTTTCAATGATATATATTACTTTGCATTTTGCTGACATTGAAATTTTGATGCTCAGGCTGACATTTTGCATGGAATTTCTCATTGTACATTTTTATCATGTAAAGCTGAGTAGTGGAAGTAAAAATGATAAGCTCGGATTTATTTTACTTATATTTAGAGTTATTGTTTATAAACACTTTTATTGTTTCAGTCAATTGAGTTATGCTTAAAATGTAAACAAATAGCATGAGACATTTAATTCCAAAAATGAAACAGTCAGTACTTAATGTGGCTTATGAATTTGTAACTTTTTCCCCCAGTTATTAGGATTAGTTCTTGTAAAAGCTAACAAATATAAGATTTCAGTGCCATTAATTAATAAACATTGATTTTTATACATTCATTTTAAAAAATATTTGTTCACAAACATATTTTGAACCAAATTTATAACACCATACAGCTAAAGTTTGCTAATTTGAAAAAAAACGTGTTGTCTCCAATTTGTACAATTCAATGTAATTTGGATGACTTGCAGCTGAAGTAAGCTCTTATACTTGATTTCGGATGCTCTAAGATATTAAAATTCAACAATTTCGATTTGGATTGTGGATAACAAGTAACGTCTTGCAAAGAAATAGACAAAATTTTGAAGAGATCAGTAACTTTTTCTTCTCTTAAAACTCATCAAACCTAACACTAAATGAATACTTCAAAATAGATAGCACAAACCAAAAAAAAAAAAAAAAAAAACCTCATATATTCTTCTGATATTTAAATACAGTTAAATTGAGCTTTGTGCCCCTTCTGGAACATTGCTATAACCGTTTAGTGTAATTTTTATGCACTAGTTAGTTGCAGTAGTCTAGGTATTACAGTTCTTGCTTTTGAAAAATAGAGGGTCTGCATTACGGTAAAAAGTGTGCTTAGTCATAATTTCCTCTGTTCTAAATATGTTTAAATATATATGCTGTACTTAGTGGCAAAAATTTGTTTGTTCCACTTATGGCACAAAACACATTGTAGATTATTACACTTATCAGTATCTACTTATATTAAAAACTGAGTATCTTTCTAACTATCTTTCTTACTATCTTTCTATCTATGTCACGCTTCTTTCTCCTGAACGCCACTGAACTGAAATTCGAACCAGGTACCGATAGATAGGTAATTTTTTAGGCTTCATTAGTTTCAATTTATATAATTATACGATTTTAATTAGCGAAGATATCAATTAATAAGTAGTCAAATTTAAAGCGATTAAGCCTAATAAATGATTAAATATGAAATCCATTGTTGAAACGTGGTTGCTATGAAACAGTGATAACAATGAAAATAAGAATTTTGAATAAAGGCTTAACAAAATCAAACACGAAACTCATAAGTGGACGACTTACATAGTATTTTTATCGCTAGCTACTTGTAATATTTTGAAACATTCATTTGTTGAAGAGCCATCTACTTATATTAAAAACTGCGTATCAACGTCTGCTTTTTTTCCTTTGAGCGAGCTGAACTTACTGAAACTTTCCTCACCATCTTGAAGGCGCGAAGCATCTCAATAATTGGAATGATTTTTTTATAAAGGAAAAAAGTAAAGGAGTGAAGCGCCTGTTAGCGAGCCGCCTTGGCGGGGAGTAGTTTCTTTAAAATTTTTTTCTCACTACTTTCAGGGCACGAAGTGCCCGTGCAACGCCGGGCCACATGCGTGGTATGTCTTGAAATCGAATGAACATTAAATTATATCAAATAAAACTTCAGAATGAGGTAAAAGTTAGAGAGGGGGGACTAGCTGCCAGGGCAGCTAGATTAGCTTCCTGCGGCATGTTGATGCATAACGTCCCCCTTCTCTAACTTTTACCTCATTCTGAAGTTATATTATTTGATATAATTTAATGTTCATTCGATTTCAAGACATACCACGCACGTGGCCCGGCGTTGCACGGGCACTTCGTGCCTTGAAAGTAGTGAGGAAAATTTCAAGAAACTACTCCCCGCCAAGGCGGCTCGCTAACAGGCGCTTCACGCCTTTACTTTTTTCCTATATAAAAAAATCATTCGAATTATTGAGATGCTTCGCGCCTTCAAGATGGTGAGGAAAGTTTCAGTAAGTTCAGCTCGCTCAAAGGAAAAAAAGCAGATATTGATACTCAGTTTTTAATATAAGTAGATGGCTCTTCAACAAATGAATGTTTCAGAATATTACAAGTAGCTAGCGATAAAAATACTATGTAAGTCGCCCGCTTATGAGTTTCGTGTTTGATTTAGCCCTCGATTAGCCCCGTGCCTTCATTCAAAATTCTCATTATCATTTTTATTAGTTTCATGGCAACCACGTTTTGCAAGCAACAATGGATTTCATATTTAATCATTTATTAGGCTTAATCGCTTTAAATTTGGCTACTTATTTATTGATATCTTCGTTAATTAAAATCGTATAATTATATAAATTGAAACTAATGAAGCCTGAAAAATTACCTATCTATCGGTACCTGGTTCGACTTTCTGTTCATTGGCGTTCAGGAGAAAGAAGCGTGACATAGAAAGATAGAAAGATAGTTAGAAAGATAGTTAGAAAGAAAGTTAGAAAGATACTCAGTTTTTAATATAAGTAGATTATGTGCTTTGTGGCATATGTAGAACAAACAGTTAAAACATAATTTTTGGTGCAAATTTTTAAGATTAATTTTTTTCTTCATTTTTCCTGAACTCAGGGCTATTTAAAGGTAACATAATTTTTTTCATCGAAATATAAAAAATTGTGCAGTGAAGGGTTAATCTTTTTCTCCAAATCAAAGAATTTTGATTCTAAATGACTCATTTACACTTTCTTTCAGTACTTGAAGATAAAATCTGTGTAGATATTCTGTATAGAATTTTCATGAACTTTTAATTGAATTGAAAATGTTACAAATCCCATGTAGCATTTTTAAAAGGGTGCAAAGTTTCATCATTAACTTACATACTTTTATTTCAATATTTTAATGAAATTAAGCTGTCGGTTTCATTGAATATGATATGAGACAAATTCTTCGGCATGTTATTTAAAAAAGTTCTTAAACTAACGATTTTCTTTTTAATATTTATTTGCTTGTAATCTTGGCATTCTAATATAAATTAAACTTATTTGTACTAACTGATTTTTCCTCCCTATAGGGTTGATTATTCATCTGAAGTTCACTTAAAAGGATTTCATCAATTTGTACACAGGAGATTTTAAAAATCAATGTTTCATAAGTTGGTACCACTTTATATACCAACAGCTGTATAGAAATTATATTTGACTATATAAAGATTGTTAAAAATATTAATCAATGTATTATTGTCATTAATTCACCATTGACTCAGTGCCTTTCTCACTTTATGCTTATACAGGGTGTACCAGAGAAAATCTACCAATATTAAACACAATGTAAGTCTTGTAATAATCACTCATTCTAATTATTATTTTTTAAATATTAAATGCAGTTTATGGAAATTAAGGCATTAAGTAAGACATCAAACAAATGTCCACCATTTTCCTTTATGTAGAGTTACTCTTTTTAGCCGTTTTACGCTACATCACATGTTTCTGATTGAAGCTTTTTATTTTGTGTCAAATATTCTATTTTAGCAGTTTAATAGTCTTTTTTTTTTTTTAACATGCACCTTGTCTTTTAAATATCCCCTTAAAAATATGACAGTGACATTGGGAGCTAATCTTGAGTTGAAATGTTGGCAGTATTTTTGCTCCGTCCAACAATTGATCGTTAACAAGAATAGAAAAATTCAATATTTTTAATGCATTGTTGTGTGGTTCATGTTTCCGTCATAAATTTCCAAGAATTCAGTTACAACCCACAAAAGAAAAGAAAAAACTAGTTATATAAGAAAATATGGACAATTCATATTTGACATTGTTAGGTGTTTTCAAACCCACCCATGTATGAATCACTTAGACACCAATACTTCCTTAATACTAAATGCCTGTCACATTCTGGGTTTTAACATAGGGCAAAAATTAGCCCTACGTTCTTAACACACTGCCATCTACCGAAGCTCTTCGAAACAAAGAGAATAGCAGAGAAAGAAAAGATTGGTTGATTTAATTAACTCATCAAACATTTAATTTGAATTGTTTGGATCCATCTCCAATAGCTGAAGACCACAAAGTAGCGCTTTCTTCCGAACAGTTGGGTTTCTTTTTGAGGCAAATAAAGTAGGCATTTAGTATTATAGGGGAGTTGATATAACTCAGGGGATCTGTGACTTGTTTAGGATTATCAATGGCCTTTGGGTCAAAAAATGTTTCTCTCTGTTTGGGATCAAATCTCTGTTTTGGTATATGATGTCGAGTTTTTAATCTACATAGGGCTAAAAGCAGAAATCTCACTAAATATAGGACACTTTTCAAAATATATAGCACGAAAGAACAAAACAGGTAAACAACAATTACATACATTCAGAGGTGATTGTGTTCCGGTATTTTATCAGATTTCCGGTATTTTCATGATCGATTCTGGTATTTTCATGGTCGAAAATACCGGAAATAAAATATTTTTAATTGTGCTTTTGGCTTCCTACTTTTTTTTATTTTTCGAATTTTTGGTGATTTTCCGATAATTACTAATAATATTCATCGAGCAAAAATGTTAAGATGACATTCTATTGTTTTTGACTAGAAACTATTCGAATGTATGAAATGTGTCTTGTTTGTTTATGAAAGACAATTTATTATTAAATATGTATAATTATAAAATTAGGTGTGCTTAAATAATAGGAGCCTTGATTTTTTGAAAAAGCACCCCTCCCCACACACACACACACACACTTCTCTTCAAAACTTTCAGGTATTTTTTCATGACCTCACAATCACCCCTGCATACATTACTGATGACACCTAATTATTTTATTCCGTTCTACTAACTATTATGATGTAGCCTTACATTGTAAGCACGGGCGTCGTTGGCGGGGGGAGGGGGAGATGTCCCCCCCAATATTTTGAACTCGTCAGAAGTCCCCCTGAATATTTTAAAATAATAATTTTGAAAAAAAAAAAAGCGGGACTTTCATTTTTAAATCTAAATAAAATTATAACTCCAATCTTTACTAAAATAACGAAACCTTCCGTATCTACTTGAAAGACCGTCTGAGTTATTGAGTCTTATGGTGCTTTTAGCATCGTTTGGATCATTTTTCTCCTACGAAACCCATCACTACGTAGTTAGATCAAATTCCTCCACTTAACAATAGAAACTTTCCCTTTCCATACCCCACTCCATCACTCCCCTCTGGGACAGGGACAGCAGAAGTAATAAATAAATCTTAGAGGGGGGTTTCTTGTGTTTTCCTTGGTTAGGTCACTTGATCCTTGAAGGGCTAGGACAACACAAAATTCTTCGAAACAGATGCTTCCTTAAAATCTCTGATAAGGATCGCGGGCTGAGGGGGAGGGTGGTTTTATGGCCTGCTCTGCCTAGTTTTCTCACGCCAGCTGTACAGCTGTGTTTTTTTCTTTTTTTCTTTTTTTTTTTTTATGGTAAGATCCCCACTATTGACCAGAATGGATCAGATAGTTTCATCAACGTCATTCGCTCCTGGAACTGATTCCCAATGTTCGTTTGCTCTATATATAGTTCAATCAACGACGTTTTCTTTTGAGATGTTTAATATGTTTTTATTATTATTTATTTTTTAGAATTATACTGCATTCATGATATTACATAATAAGTCTAGAAGTAGTATCAAAAGCTCAAACGTAGGAAGGTACAAATGAAAAGTTTTGGAAAGAAAAATTACTGTTCTAACTTCTTTGTACAGTATTTTTATTACAGAGAAAAGAAATGTATGTAAATTCATTGCGAATTGAAAATGAAGATTTTGTTTCTGTTAGTGCAGTTCGCGGCTTTTTTTCTTTCGTTTATTTATTTAGTTTTTTTTAATCATCGTCGCAGTTGCTGTTATTCTATAGGATTTGATTTTTTGCGCTTTCTTATTTATCAGTTACTTTTCATGTGCTATTTTTGACATACTTCATTTTAATTGTCATTAGTTCAAGCGATTAGCATTCAACACAACTCCATTGTTAAAAACCTTCTTCTTTTTACTTAAAAATTACATGCCCAAAAATTCTTTTAAGTGATGAAATAATAAGGCTTGTTTAGTTGAGTATTATTCAGATAACTAAATTCATTTTAAAAAGTTGGAACCGACAAAATATTTTATCGCTGCATTTCTATGAAAATTTGTAAAAAGGACTGAATTATCATTAAAAAAAAGCAAGTTATTTATCTTCCTTACAAATTATTTTAAATTGAAATTTTCAAACCTAATTTTCAGCTGAGAAATATAAGTTTCAAAATGGAACTTTCAAAATTAAGTGAAAGTATCGTTCTCAGCATAGGCACAATTGAAGCAAAACAAATGCTTGTATGGAGGAGAGGGTAAAGAGCAAAAATAAAAATCAATTAAATTAAAAAATAATAATATTAGAAAGATTTCTCACATATTGTTGAAGATCAAAATGCCAGATGAATTATAAAAAGGATTTTTTTTTTCGTGGTAAATTACACTGCATATTAAGAAGTCAGAACTTTTTAGACAGTCTTCCCCTAAAAACTTCTATTTTATCGTTTCTAATTATTTGTTTTTATCAAAAGTAAAAATAATGACGCGATAAAGCAGGATGAAAAACATTAATACTTCTTCAAGCACTAAATTAAGCTTTTGCATTGTTACAAATGCATGAATTTTGAATAAAGTAACGTGAGCATAAAATGTGAGATGTGGGAGTATAATCTTTTTTTTTTTATTCATTCATTTGCTGTTTCAGCTTGAATAAACATCTCTCAATAAAAAAAGAGGCGTCTCCGTTTCCCTCTCTGTCTTTTGTCAACAACATTTAGGATCGCTCTATATTTCATTCTAAAGGGGGTAAACTTTTGTTTCCGAAGGAGAGTTCTCGAAAATTCCTGCCCTAACATCATTGAAAGTCAACTGAAATCACGCTTTTCGAATATTTGTCTGTATTCTTTAAGTTATCAAAGATGAGTGTCATTCCGAGGAAAATGGTACAAATCATGTCTGAAACTCTTTACTTAAGATTATCAATTTAAATAATTTCCACCAACTAATCATATTTATTTTTATTGAGTTTCCATTTACTTGTGTATAATGAAATGTAAATAACTAGTACATGACTTATTTATGAAAGGATTTTAAATATTTTGATCACTTTGTTTAACAGAGTGGACAAATTAGCCTTTAAAAATATCTGTATAATCACAAAGAAAAGTTAGAATCACAGAACAAGCATAAAGTGGAATAAACAGCCTAAAACTGTAAGTCTGTCTGCAATTTCAAGAAAAATCTATTTTTTTTCATCATGAAATCGGCTCCAACAGAGTGGACATCCAACAGTTCGAATTAACTATCATAAGAAAAGAATGAGACTCACCCTGGTTGTTGACTACATAATTCAATGTAGCAAGCTAATCACGGCAGTTATACTACCTAAATTTTTAAAAAATATATCAAATTGAATGCAATTGTTTATTTTATTTCCAAAAGGCATATAACAGAGTGGACAATTCGAAACATAGAAAATCTAGGGACATGGATAAATAGTAGTGTTTTTTGGGGAATTTTTTTTTTCATTTGCGTAATAATCAGCAGAAATGGTGTCAGAAGCATCTTTTGTGCAGTGCAGTGTCATTTATTTTGTTCTTACATTTCAGTTTAATTTTAAATCACATTTAAAATTCTAGCAATTTTAATCACATTTAAAATTCTAGCAGTTTAAATCACATTTAAAATTCTGGCAATTTGAAGCTGGGACATGCCCTTTTCTCCTTCTTCTGACAAAGATATTTTTTTTTTGTGTCATTTCTAAATGGATTATACCTAATCAATTGATACTTGATGGCACAAAATTAAATGGAGAACCAATAAAAAATACACTTAATGGGTGGTAGTTATTAAAATTGATTTTAAAAAATTCTAAAGTCTCGGACATGATTTGTACCATTTTCGTCGGAATAACCCATGACTATTCAATTTTGATAAAGTTCCAGGGTGGGCCCTAAATCTCCCTTCCCCTAACATCCACGCAGATAGTCTAAAACTGCGTTTTTACAGTTACATTTTCAAAAAAAGTTCCAGGGGAGAACCCCCGGACCTCCATTTCCCTAAAAAAAATCAGATATGATCTATAATTGTGTTTGTAAAATTTTAATTTCCAAAAATATCTAGAAAAGCGCCCCTGAACTTCTTCAACTACTACTATTGCCAAAAATTGTTTAGAATGCGTTTTTAAGACTACAATTTAAATAATTTTCCGAAAAGAGGGAACTCGAATCTCTAATCTGCGTATTATCAACAAAGATAGTCTAAAATTGCGTTTTTAGGAATACAATTTCGAAAAAATCCCCGATCCCCTCTTTCCATAGCACAGTCAGAGTTGATCTTTGAGTTTTTAACGTTTCGATATCGATGAAAATCCTGGTACGTCCTGATAAGCGCACGCGAACCTCTTCGCCCATAACATTACCAAAGATCGTTTAAAATGCATTTTTAAGACCACAAATTCCAAAAAATTTCCGGGGGAAAAACCCCCGAACCCCCGTACTTCTGGGTTAATGATGCATTTAGGATTAGGAACACATTCTCAACTCTCTGATCTAGTTATGACTTCCCTCTTAGAAAAGAAGCTGAACACATTCATTTCCTTCTGTTTGAAATTAATAAGGGGTCGGCAATTTCATACCCCCCCCCAACTGTTTTGTCCCCTCTACGGGTCAGAATATAACTCCTTGTGGTCCTTATTTGAAAATTGCAAAAGTCCCCTCAATGTTCAGCAGGCAGCGACGCCCATGATTTTAAGATTTTCAGACGTTTTTTAAAATCTTATGAAGTTTCCTGTTACAGTGAAGCACCATTTTTATGTTTTTTAAAGGACTGCATGAAAAAAACGTGTCATAGGTATATGCGTTAATCTGTATTGGAATCTGCTCGTACCGAATAAAAAAACGTATAAATGATAAAAACGTGTTAAAGAAAAACATATAAATGTTGCTTCATTGCTTTAGAAGAGTGGAGTAACTGCAGATAAAGCCTATTATAAGTTCCAAAGTGCACTTTGTTCTGTACAAATGGATGATATGTGGAAAATAAACAGGATTGGTGAAAAGTGGGTTGCTTTGACAAAATCAACCAATGCCAATGGTTCATTGAAGAATGAAAGGTTCTCTTTTATGTTCTCGTGTCTATTCATACTTCACAGCAATACGAAAGAATATTTAGTATGGTGATCATTTTGATCACTAAGAACTTACAAAGAAACTTTTTTTTTGAACAAGTCTTTGAAATCTGCTTATTCAGCAACTTATGAAAGCATAAGTTTTAGTTAAATATGTTTCCAGCAGTGAAAGGCTATGTTAGCTGTTTGTGGTCAGAATATAAGGCTTTTGTCGACGTACTATGAGTTTGAAACCTTGATTCAGTTTTAAGCATCACTTTTTCTAGAGTACAGTTCATTTTTTTACATTATTAAAGTCAAGTCTCGACTTATGGAAATAATGCATTCCAAGGCTCTTCGCATAAGTCTAAATTTTGCATTTTGGAAAAAGGTGTGTATATACATTTTTTAAATGCATATACAGAACTATTTTTGCCACTTGTAAAAACCCCTAAACTACTTTAAACAATATTTACTAAATATTATCGTTAGTCATAAGAAGGACTGAATTTTTCCTGTATTTAAAAAAATATATATTCAATATAAAATACTGTTGCAATGGCATAAATTCAACGATCAATGTGGGAAAGGCATAACGTAAAGTTGTGTAGTTCATACTGTATATATTATTAACCCATTAACCCCTTCCTTCTCGCTCCCGTGAAAATGACAGGGTGAAGTTTCGTCCTCTATTTCTCGCGCCCATGATATTTCCGGGCCGAAGTGTTCAAAAATAATGCACGAAAAATAATAAAATCTATTTCTTATGCCCGAAATCTTGTTTTATCTCTCAATATGTACACCAGATGGCTGCACTAGTCTATTTGCAACGTTTTTAGAGATAGTTAACGTTTTTAGAGATAGTAACTCGGTACTATTGTCCTGATTGTGATGTTGGCCTTTGCATCGCATGCTTTGAAATTTATCACGCAAGAAAAAATTACTAGTATTTATTTAAATTATGCGTAAATGCAATAAAATTCTCTTTGAATGTTTCAATCACATATTTTTTATTTTCTCTCTTTGTTGGAAAACAAACATTCAGTCATAATAACCCTGAATGTTGGCTTTCCCGTTTATTTATTTATTTTTTAATTTCAAGCTAAAAATTAACATAAAAATTAAAAATGAATGCAAATATTGTATATACACTGTTTTATATAATTTTCTTGAATAAAAAAAATTTTTACTTTTATGACCATTTTCTTCAAAATTATGCGAGCGTTAAGGGGTTAATGCCTAGCGTCTTTTTTTTTGGGCGGTCTAAAAAAGTGTCTGAATTTTTCCCCAAAATGAACATTTTGACCAAAGAATAGTGTTCAATTAGTACCTTGGTATTCTTTCAATTCGTTATTAACAGATTGCAGCACATAACCGTTGTAAAGTGTGTTCTGCAGCAGTTTTAATATGATCTTTATCAAGAATGACATCGTTCACAATCTCAAGAAAAAAAGCTAAGTTTTCAAAGTTATTCCTAGCTTCCCAGTTTATGTTCATTGCTGATTTTATTTCTTCTTATAAAATCTTTTTTAATATATATCGTAGGCAGAAAAAAATATGAGTAAAACAAGTATGTACCCACTGGAGTCGATCGTAACTTTTGAGGGACGATTTTTCTTTCCTTAGTAAAATTACTTTTTACATGATATTTTTTTTATTATTTTTCCTGTCCATTAAACCAGTGGTCTGAAGTAGCGCGCTACAAGTAGCGAAACTACTGTAGTAGCTACATTTTTTAGTAGTTTGTAGTGTAGCGCACTACTTTTAAAAAAAAAGTAGAGTAGCGCGATACAAAAAAGTAGTAGTTTGTAGCGATTTCTAGAAACTACTTTTAAATTAAATAAATAAATTAATGAAAAAAAAATTAAAAAGAAGAACGAAGGGAAAAAAACAAGGTTTAATTGACTCGGACTGGTGCAAATCTTGCAGGAGTACAGCAACGTATGTAATGAGAAATAAGAACCATAAAAATATGAGCTGATCTTAGATACATCATTTTGACGAAATACATTCTATCTGTTTGATGTCATTGGTTTATTTGGCATCATAATTTTTACATTCCTTCAAATAGTTTTAAGGTTCCTAATTATTCCCTGTCAAGATATTAAAAAAAAAAAAAAAATTGAAAGGTGAATTCCATCAATCTTTCAACTTTTGAATCCTTTCTTGTGGCGACTATTTGTTAAAATTGTAAAAATCATCTAAAAAAGACAAATTTTAACAAAAAAAAAAAAAAAGGAACAAAAAGTAAAAGTAACAAATAAATTCAAAGAATTCCTAGTTCTATTCCATATTCAAATGAGTTAATTTATTAATGTTCACCACTTTTTTAATTTTTTCTGTCAATCCTCAAACGGTGCATGTTTTTTATTTATTTATTTTTTTTTAAGTAGTGAAGTAGCGACTACAATGCAAAAGTAGTTTGTAGTCGCTACATTTAAAAAAAAGCTTGTTGCTCTATTTAAAATGCTGATGCCGGAAATTCTTTCACGATTTTTTTTTTTTTTGTAACTATTTACTTTATATGTAACAGTAGTTGTAAAAAAAGTCAAATTTTTGGAAAATATATTTGGCAACTTGTTTACTTCCTTATAAGCTGCACATTGTTTTTTAATTTATAAGCATCACTAAAAAATAGCTTAAATGGCATAAGTTATACGGTATTAAAAACGATAGTAAACATTTCATTATTGTTTTTATAACAAATAAAAATTTAAAGCATATATCATTTGCATGCTATTTTACAAGAAATTCTTTAAAACTATGAGGTGGTATTGAAGTCTCTTTTGAACTAGTAATACCTGATAAACTGCATTTTCCCCTCAAATAAAGCCATGTAAAATCAAAATGTTTTTCACCCTTGAAACTTGAATCTATTTTCAGTTTTCTTCATTTCATAAAACTGGCAAGTCTGGTCAACGCCTAGGAGGCGTTGGTCTGGTGCAATATTTTAGTCTCGACATCTGTGTTCCCGGTCAGTCCAATGAATTCGGCTTAGCTTGTGTTTAGGAAGTCCTTTTGGGTTGTCAACCATTTTGAAATCGCAACCTGAATATATTTCAATAGTTTGTACCTTCAACTGATTGTGTTAATGGGCTATAGAACAACAGAAAATAACACTTTTTTGCATAATTTACATTCTGATTTTGGATCCCGTCATATTTGACTTGGAACAATAGTAATCCAAGGAGCCTATGGCAGGGACGTCAGCAGAATCATATGTGGGGGAATGGTAAGGGGTGCACCCAAACTATAAAAAAAAAATTTTGTTGCAAAAAATTGTAAAAAAAAAAAAAATACCAAAAAATCCACTACCAAGATTCTTTTAACTTTTTTTCATTTTTACTTTTTCTATTTAAATATTTTAAAAATTAATTTGAAAGCTTATTCCGAGATGCATATTTATCTGTATATAAACAGTAATAAATATACTTTACTGTATAACTGTATATTTATCTCTGTTTAAGTTTTTTAATTAAAAAAAATTTATTGCTCTCAAATTTGTCAAAAAAATTTAATTATTTTTTTCAAGAAAAATTACGTGATGTATTTTCATCTTCGATGAAGTTAATAAATGATTAGTTTTTGCAATATTTTTGTAATTTTTCCTTTACATAAAACTAGCTGTCGTGGCCGTCACGAAACTTTCTTCTATATCTATCTTATGAATTCCGGTTACAAAATAAAATACGTACTCGCCCGAGTAATTGGAGACAGCTACAATTTCCCAATTATCGTAATAACCCTGCAAATGCAGAATCAATGAGCGAAATTGGAAATCATTGCAAAAGCCTTGTTTAGATTAATTGCAAACATTTTATTTGTTAGTAAAAAGAAATTGGCAACAGTTAAAAATTTCAAATCATTGAAAGTTTTCAGCTGTTTTGATAATTAAATAGTGTGAAAGCGATTTTTTAATGAATTAATTTTTCGCATTGTTGACTAAGCGCAAAAATCACCCCACCCTCCCCCTGGGGTGATTGGCGCCAAAATTTAATCGATGCTTGCTTCCATATTGGGTTAGTGTTATTCCAAATTTCATTCAAATCGCAGCAATATTTCCCGAGATACAGTAGGTGCAATGACAAAATAAGCACTTTTGATTGCTCCACCCCCCTTTGAGATATTGACACACAAATTGAATCAGCACCTGTACTCAATAGGGTCTACCTTTGGACCAATTTTCGTTTGATTCCGCCGGTTACTTCCTGAGATATAGCAGTCACCCTCGCGCAGAACACGTGCGATTGCTCCACCCCCTTCGAGATATTGACAAACAAATTGAATCAGCACCTGCACTCAGTAGGGTCTACCTATGGACCAATTTTCGTTTGATTCCGCCGGTTGAAATGAAATGAGAGAAAGGGGGATTCAAACGAACCAAGCACTGCGACCAGAGGTCTATTGTACTAGTCCCCAAACAAAAGCCTTAAAATAGACCAGTGGCTGAAGCAAAATTCAGCAAACACCTAATAGGAATGTCATGAATCTCCCAAGGTTCAAGCAAATGACGACCTAGGTGTTCAAACCTATAGGCAGAAAACACTTCGCAATCACACAGGATATGAGCAACAGTTTCCTCATGAAAGAGGCATCCCCTGCAAGTTGGATCATTTATAGTGAGATGTCGCTTTAATGTACAATGACCAGTAAGGAGACCAATGGCCTTCCTAATACTATTTCTATTAAAACTTAAGAGCTCTTTCGCCCTAAAACTAGGGCACCCTCTATTAAGTTCCTTTGCCAGACGTTGCCCATCCAAGTTCCGCCAGTTGTGGTACTGTTTTTTCCTAAAAATATCAAAAACAGCAGTCCTAATGAGATTCTTTGAAATCCCAATTGCTGGTTCAGGACCAACAAAAGGGGTCTCAGAACCTTTCCTAGCAAGTTGATCAGCTATTTCATTACCCTTGACACCAGAGTGCCCAGGTACCCAAAAGAGAGTGACCTTGTTCAACTTTGCAAGAGTGCAAAGCATATTATAGCATTCCCAGACAATGCGGGATGTTATTGCAACCTTATTGAGGGCATTTAAGGCAGCTTGACTATCAGAGCAGATGTGAACACATCTATTTCTGTAGCTGCTATTTAGACACATAATGCAACACATCAAAATGGCATAAACCTCAGCCTGAAAGACAGTAGTAAATCTGCCCAGCGGACAAGAGTGTTTAATACCATCACTGGAACAAAAAGCCCCAGCACCTGTGCTCTCGTTCATTTTAGAACCATCAGTAAACCAGAGAGTACAACTTTGACTATGATGTAAAGGAGTATCTCTCCACTCAGCTCGAGTAGGAAAAATAACTGTGTAAGGCCTGTCAAAAGCATAGTCATTGCACATGTCATCGCTTGGCAGGCCAGATAAAGGATGCCCAAGTACATCCCCATCAAAGTTCTTCCAGGAAAGATACCCAGAATAGGACTTCCACAGACCGGAGCGCTTAAGCCTTTCCATGCACATAAAAGCCTCAGCTTCAATACGCATATAGAGAGGACATAAACCTAGTAGCAGTTCAAGAGATGCAGTGGGCGTGGTCTTAATACATCCAGACATGGCAACACAGACCATCCTTTGCAGCTTGTTAAGTTCCGTTTTCACAGTATCTAGCTTGGTTCTAGACCACCAGACAATGGAACCGTAGGTAATGATGGGACAGATGACCATCCTATAGACCCAATTGACAGCCTTGGGACGTAGCCCCCAAGTTCTCCCAATAGCTCTCTTACAGGACCAAAACACTTTACTTGCCTTTGCCAGACTATAAGTAAGATGCTTTTTCCAGTTCAACTTGGAGTCAAAATAGACCCCAAGGTATTTGACCTCCTCAGAACAAGTGAGAGTTTTTCCAAACAACTTAATATCACACACCTGGATTGCTCTCTTATGTGTGAAAGCAACCATAGTGGTTTTATGAGGATTTACAGAGAGACCCTCAGACTGACACCATCTCTCCACACATTTTAATCCTTGTGACAAAATGGAGGAGACAGTCTCAATAAACTTCCCTCTAGCCACAATAGTGACATCATCAGCATAGCTGATGCATGAAAGGCCAGAAGTAGTAATGCTTTCCAGCAGAGAATCGACAACTAAACACCATAGGATAGGTGAAAGAACACCACCCTGTGGACATCCAGCATTAGTTTGAACAGTAAGAGTTTCGCCACAAAGAGAAACATTAACATACCTAAAAGACAACAGATTTTTAATCCAGTTAACAATAGTTCTGTCAATGTCTCTTTTAACAAGGGCCCTCAAGATAGTGCTTAAAGGGACTCTATCAAAGGCTCCTTCAATATCAAGGAAAACAGCCAAGGCTACTTCCTTGTCTTTCAATGACTTTTCCAAAATAAAGGAAAGGCTGTACAAAGCAGTTTCAGTCGATCTGCCGGGCTGATAGGCATGTTGAGAGAGGGAGAGAGGTGATGATTTCAACACAGTCTCTCTAATGTGTCTATCAATTAGCTTTTCAATAGCCTTCAAGAAAAAAGAAGTGAGACTAATGGGTCTGAAAGACTTAGCCTCATAGTAATTATCTTTACCAATTTTTGGGAAGAAGATAACTTTAGTCTGCCTCCAGGCAGTCGGAACATGCTCATAGGCAATACATGCTCTAAAGAGCCTGCAAAGTATGGGGGCAAGAACTTTTATTCCCTTCTGCAGAAGAACAGGAACAATGCCATCCATACCAGGAGTTTTGAAGGGTTTGAATGAGTTGATTGCCCAAACAACCCTCTCATAGGTAACAATTCTTTTAGCGCAGTCCCATTTGCTTTTAGCACACCTGCTTATTGGTATGGTAACCAATGGGAATGAGCCATCAATGACATTAGAACCTGGAAAGTGTACCTTTAGCATTTCTGCTAAGGTATCTCTGCTAGATTCAGTAAAACTGCCATTAGGAAGCTTTATGGTATTCAAGCCATTGTTTCTGTCCTTGGACATGAATTTTGTAATTCTTGCCGTAGAAGAAACATCAGTAATGCTATCACAGAACTGCCTCCAGGAATTGTACTTTGCGTCCCTGATGGCCTTATTGTACTTGGTGAGGGTACATTTATAAGCATCCCAATCACCATTTTTCTTAGCTCGGTTAAAGAGCTTTCTGCACTTGCTACGTAAGTTACTGAGCTCTCTTGACCACCAAGGAACTAGCCTTGGTGAGGCAGTAACAGTAGCCTTACAATTTTGGTAGTAAGACAGGAGAATGGCACGTTGCAACTGGTCAACAGACAACTCCAAATCCGCTACCGAGCTATAATTACCAGTGATACCACCAGTAAAGCACTCAAGATCTTCAATGTAAGAATCCCATTTAGTGTTCCTGGGATTTCTACCTATGAAACTTAGTCTAGTAAGACCAGTGACACAGAAAGTAATTAGCCGGTGGTCAGATAAAGTAATTTCATCCGACACCTTCCAACCCTTAACCTGATCAACACAAGAGTTGCTGCAAATTGTCAGATCAATGACCTCCTTCCTATTCACAGTAACAAAGGTAGGCTCATTGCCTCTGTTAAGAAGGCATAAGTTGTAAAATAAGATGTCTTCCAGTAAGCTATCGCCTCGTTTGTTGCAGTCAGAGCTGCCCCAAACTATATTATGAGCATTAGCATCACAGCCAATAATAAATTTCTTATTGGCTTTTTTACAATGCTCAATAAGAGCTTTCATTTTCTCAGAGAGAGGATCTTTCTCTTCAAAAGGAAGATAAGAAGACATAAGAATAAGTTCATCTTTATGTCCTTTATTCTCATTAGTCGCCTTGACAGCGACATTGTCACCATCTAGGTATTTAATGAGATTCAGAGCATTAAGCCTAGTGCTGGCAATAATGCATGCCCTAGGCCTTGCACAAGTAGTATCATAATAAATTTTATGATTCCGCATACCTAGGCCTAAGATTTTACCGCCTCTGGTCCAGGGTTCTTGGATTAATGCAATATCAAACTCTCCTCTAGCCATCTTACTACTCAGAAGAGCAGATGCAGAACGGCTATGGTGAAGATTCAATTGAGCAATTCTAACGAGTACTTCCTGCACCCCTACAGCAGAGTCAGTGGGTTGCTGGGCAGCACCTGCACTTCCTTCAGCAGCAGGGTTGCTGGTTTCCTCATTGGTGCCAGGATCCAACCCTACAGGAGTTGTTTCACTGGCTAGTTGGGTACCTTCAGCAGAAGAACCCAACCCTTGGTTATTTGTGCAAGTGAATAGGTCCATGAGAGACCTGGGAACTGGGAGGATGGGTAACGGTCGACACCCGCATGGCCTCCCTGTACGGGTGCAAGGCTGGATACAACGAGGTTTCGCCTGGTTCCTCGAGGGGACCGCTTGAGACATCATATAAGACCCAGATGCCATTCATCCATCAGCACGGTGCCTCACTCCTTAGATTGGGTCTGCCCACAGATTTTAGCTAGGCGTAATGGGGTGGCCTTCACGCCTTGGGTGACCCTACCAGGAGTAGGATACTCCCGACGTTCATGTCCACTCCGCCCATTGCCACCCCCTTGCCACGTTGAGGCAATCTGCAGGACTTAAGGGGGATTCCGCCGGTTACTTCCTAAGATATAGCAATCACCCCCGCGCAGAACACGTGCGATTGCTCCACCCCTCTTGGAGGAATTCGCTAAACAAAGTCAGGTGCACCAGTTCACATGGTGGTACATATGTGCAAAAATTTTTGTTCGATTTCATTCAGTAGTTTTTGCTCTAGCGCGGCCACAAAAAGTGGTCACATACATACAGACTCACACACACACAGACAGACATTTTCCAAAAATGGTCGAAATGGACTCAGCGCACCTCAAAACGTGCAAATCCGTCAAAATTCGACATTCGAAAATTTTCACGAAACCAATACTTTCTTCTATATATTAGATATAGAAGAAAATAAAAAGGTGAGAAATTTGAAACTTTCAATATCCCTTGCAAGAGCGTTCGCTTCACTTTTGCATTTTGACTCAGTTACAGTTTCAGATATTTCAATTAATTTATCCTAAATATCCGCCAATTTGAAATCTAATATCTTTGATACTTTCGATTCGGCATTCCCATCTTGTGGCTATAGGCTATATATTAAAATTTTTAACATACAGCTTTAGAATGTCCCATGGCTGAGTAGAGACAGAAAATAAGATTTATATTTGCTGATTTCTTTCCAAAAAACAAGTTTGCCTTTGCATAAGAAACGAATTGAAGAATTGGCCATTCCACCAAGAGCGGTTTGTATTGAAAAATTTTGAAAGGTTGAAGAAAAAAGTGGTTTTTTTTTTCAAAGTTTTTTTCCTCACGCACACACAAAAATATTTTGTTCTCTTGTAATATTTTAGCGGACCCAAAATTTCAAAATATTTTAGCGGCCCTGTGCGGTGGCACAGTTTGCCACCCCCTAAGCACGGCCCTGCTTCAAAGGAAGCATTCTTATATAATTCAAAGCACTGTTTTCCGTCAGTGGCGTAGCAAGAACAAAATTAAGACTGGGCGAATAAATTTTGCGAGGCCCCGAGCCCCCTCCCCTATTTGAGATTGATTCCAGTTCAAGTTATTCAACTATTCCGTGTTTAAAAAAAAATAAAAAGAAAAGAAAACCTTCTCGCATTTGTTGTCAATCATAAATATTAACCTATTATAGATTAAAAAAACATTTGAGATAAAAGCATCCAATATGAAATCTTAATATATAACTAGCTGTCGTGGCCGTCACGAAACTTTCTTCTATATCTATCTTATGAATTCCGGTTACAAAATAAAATACGTACTCGCCCGAGAAATTGGAGACAGCTCCAATTTCCCAATTATCGTAATAACCCTGCAAATGCAGAATCAATGAGCGAAATTGGAAATCATTGCAAAAGCCTTGTTTAGATTAATTGCAAACATTTTATTTGTTAGTAAAAAGAAATTGGCAACAGTTTAAAATTTCAAATCATTGAAAGTTGTCAGCTGTTTTGATAATTAAATAGCGTGAAAGCGATTTTTTAATGAATTAATTTTTCGCATTGTTGACTAAGCGCAAAAATCACCCCACCCTCCCCCTGGGGCGATTGGCGCCAAAATTTAATCGATGCTTGCTTCCATATTGGGTTAGTGTTATTCCAAATTTCATTCAAATCGCAGCAATATTTCCCGAGATACAGTAGGTGCAATGACAAAATAAGCACTTTTGATTGCTCCACCCCCCTTTGAGATATTGACACACAAATTGAATCAGCACCTGTACTTAATAGGGTCTACCTATGGACCAATTTTCGTTTGATTCCGCCGGTTACTTCCTGAGATATAGCAGTCACCCCCGCGCAGAACACGTGCGATTGCTCCACCCCCCTTCGAGATATTGACAAACAAATTGAATCAGCACCTGTACTCAGTAGGGTCTACCTATGGACCAATTTTCGTTTGATTCCGCCGGTTACTTCCTGAGATATAGCAATCACCCCCGCGCAGAACACGTGCGATTGCTCCACCCCCCTTGGAGGAATTCGCTAAACAAAGTCAGGTGCACCAGTTCACATGGTGGTACATATGTGCAAAAATTTTTGTTCGATTTCATGCAGTAGTTTTTGCTCTAGCTCGGCCACAAAAACTGGTCACACACATACAGACTCACACACACACAGACACACAGACAGACAGACATTTTCCAAAAATGGTCGAAATGGACTCAGCGCACCTCAAAACGTGCAAATCCGTCAAAATTCGACATTCGAAAATTTTCACGAAACCAATACTTTCTTCTATATATTAGATATAGAAGAAAGTAATGAGTTCAGTTTAACCTAATTAATATTAGTAGTCGCTTTAAAAATATAAAATATATAATACTAGTTGACCCGTGCGGAATTCCGCAAAAAAAAGAAAAAAAAAAACTCTAAACTTAAAATTTAATACGACAATTTTTACTGGCTTCATTATCTGCCCAAAGTTGCAGCGCAGTGTCGAAATCTATAAAGAAAAGTCCAGCGTAAGTTGGTGTAGTCCCTGCCGGAGGTTGCAAGTTCCCGATCATATGGTACACTTGACCATGTAGTTTAAAACAATATGGACCTCTGCCAGGAATGTTAACTGAGTCCACTTTGACTGAAGCGAAGGCCAAAGTATTGTTGATTTGTCTAATATTGTCTAGGTAGTAGACACCTTCCTGTTAGTCTGCCTGTTGGTACCCTGTTCCTTGGCATTGTAAAATCTTGTACGTTTGCCCAATATCGCCATCAACTGCCGTCGTTCTGACAACTTTTCAAAGAGATCAAAGACACGTTCACTTTTACAACAACTACAAAAGTGATACCCTATATTAAAATCAAATACCCAAGGCTACTACTAAACTAAATACTAACGTTATCGCAAAACTACCATAGTATTTTGAAACAATAAAAGTTACAATTAAGGTTTACCGAGCTAAGCCTTGGCTTGAAATGTCGCATTTAAAATTGATTTGAGCGGCAATGGTAAAGATTTTAACAGTTGAGCAAAAAATTTAACTTTTTCAAACTTCAATCGCTTATAAGTCGCTTAAACGTGGATTTTCGAGATTCTCGTTACGCGGCGCTAGCGGAGAAACGTTCTAAAGAACGCATTTTTTTTAATCTTTCGAATGAAATCAAAATGGAGACGATACGACAATTATTTCGCTAGATAGAGTCAATTTTGTGCCCAAAAATTGAAGTTCGAATAAAAAACGAACCGACACTTTTTAGAGGGTGGGTCTAATTTTCGTCAATAGCCCGCGGGATAAGCTTCAAAATCATAAATTTTCTTGCAATTCGATAAAGAAATGAGCGAGTTTCGACCGGGTATAGGATTCGGCTTAGAGAAATAATATATGGAGATAAAATATATAATAAAAATTATTCTAATCCGATTCCGAGCCAGGGTCCCTAGTTTTCGATTAGGGACTGGGCTGACATACCCTCTCGTTGGTGTTTTGGAAAGGAAGTATCATGTTATTCTAAGGGATCAAACATATTTGAAGCCAGCTTCATCATCTAAGAACAATGCAAACACTATCTTGCAGTAGCGGGAATTTCCGGCATACTCTGCTTATAAATAAATAAATATATTCTATAGTCTGCGCTGAGTAAGAACTTCACCTATATTTGTATAAGGAGGAAATACATTTCGGTTCTTTGTCAATAATAGAAAGTAACACCTGCTTCTGAAAATAATGTTTCACATTGCGGTTGAATAGTTAAGAGGTTGTCCGACGAGCTATTTACTTAAATAAACAATCTTTGTGCTAAAATAAACAATTTAAATCTGACTAGCATGAAAACGATGTTTAAAAACTCAAGTTGTTTACATTCGGAGGAATTTTTCTGACTACAAAAATAACGCGGAAACTAATTACCCATTTACATACAATTAACAGAAACAATCGAGTCTCGAACCAGAACACTCAAAGCGGATCCAACTTTTGGGAAATTGAAGATTAAAGGGTTCGTTATTAAAACATGACAATATACATCGGGAGGTGGAGATTCGTACGGGTTGACTCTTTCACAGGGCCGCCGAGAGGCAAAACGGGCCCCTTGTCTGTTTAACTGTACCCCCCCCCTGCTGGACTTATCGTCACTGTTTGTACATATCACGTGCAATGCAATTAGTTTTAAGCAAAAGACATTTTTTATCTTCTTTACCCTTTATTTTATGCTTTTTTCGGATTATCCCCGATACCCGTACCATCGGGGCCGTGGTGGCCCGATCGGTAAGGCATCGGACTCGTGTCCGGAGGGACCCGGGTTCGATCCCAGCCGATCAAAGATCCACCGTCTTGATTAATGGTGGCTGGGAGGCGTTAAAAATGTCGTGGTCACAAAGTCCTCCAAGTGAAACGATACCTCTGGGGGTGCTGGGCCCTAGGGTTTGCTCGACCCTAGGTTCTGGTTCAAAATTAAGAACAGAGCGCTCTTCAGGGCCCTATCCCGGTTAAACCACGAAACTGTGGTACGTACGGGGGACCCTGGAGTGTGAAATGAAATGATCAGCACAACACATTCACACGAAGAAAGGACGAGGACAGGAGAGAGGAAGTACATCCGTGCCCGAGTTGGGATTCGAACCCGCACCCATCCAAGTCAGATTGCTCTAACCAATAAACAAGGTGGTTGGTGGCCGCTTAGATAGCTTTTTTCTTTTCAATTCCTAAATTAGATGTGGTGTCCCATGTATAAAGAAGTCCCAGCATAGCTCTGATGCTAGTATTTAAAAGTGCATTCAAATTTGCCGGATCCTGTTCGAAAAGGCCATTTCTTCAAGAAAAGGGGAGAGGGTGCAAAAAATTTGAAACCACTGGGCTACTGTACTTATTTAAAGTCAAGACAGTTTTGATTTCATCCGGAAAACAATACAGTCGATTCTCGTTATAACGACCATACATTATAGAAAGAACATCTCATTATGACGACCACTGTTAAAAATTCCAACTTTATCTCTATAAACTACCCCTATAACCCTATTCTACCTCTTATAGGGACCACCCGTGATAAGAACCTTTTTCTACGGAACAGAGATGCAGAACCTGATTACTGAATAATCCAACTAGGCCGTTGCCTAGGGCCCTCAAATGGCTCAAATTGCCGTAGTCAATGCCTAAATTTGTTTTAGCCTATGCCTAAACTGGTAAAGCCGCAGTACAGGAGGCCCTGAAAAAGTAATTGGCCTAGGGCTCCGTGATATCTTAATCGGGCCCTGCATAGATGGACAGATGGACATTATAAAAAGAGTAGACTAACAATTACGGGATCCTGCTAGAAGATCCGAAACCAAAAGGTCCACGAACAGAAGATCCACGAGACAGAACGTCCGCCAGACATAAGGTCCAATGGCCATAAGGTCCAAGGAGCATACGGTCCAACAGCCAAAAGGTCCACATTTTTGGACAGCGATGGCATAAGGTCCGGATTTTTCAGCGGGGTGGACAAAAGGTCCAGAATTTAGGTTTATCTTTTGTCTTCAACTTATTTTGTTAAATATTCAAATTTTACGTGCTAATTACCACCATAATACATGTTTTTTAATATAAAAGGTATCTGTATTGATCCCCCTTTACGGGATCCGGCTAGAAGGTCCGAAACCAAAAGCATTCAACAATTACACTTTTCAATCTTCTCCACTTTTCTCTCTCTCTCTTTTATGCTCTAAAGAAATATTCGATTTTCCCAATTCAGGAAAACGCGCCTCGGGCTATTTACTTTTAAAAAAGCTCCTACTGCCATTGATACACCTTATCGATAGTGAAACGTTATTATTTCCCCCGCAGCCGAAAGAGAATGGGGCTCAATTATACTGTGGGAGAGACTTCTGTTACCTACATCGCGACTCGTTTTGGGGTGTCCCGATTCCGCTCTCTTAGTTTCTTTGGCAAATGAAGCGTGGAGAAAGCTCCAAAGATCCTCGTTTTTTCCTTTTCTTTTCTCCCTCTCTTTCATTTTCTGCCGGGAATGAGAGTCTTGAATTAAAATATCGCTCGCACAAAAGAAAAACTGCCGGCGTTCCGGTTCAGCTGCATTCTTTTCCGATGTGTGTGTGAGTATCCGTTCGCAGCGCCATAATGTAGGGCGGTGTGTGGATTTCTAAGCTTTTTCTGCTTCCCATTTTCGCCTTCTTTGTGATCTTTCTCTTGAACCCGATTTCGGAGATTATGGATGAAGATGAGATGTGATTATACGTCGGTGACGTAGCGAGAAATATTTCGTGGAAGGGAGTTTTCATTTGGTTTTGCACCCTCGGTGACGTGTGCGAGATTTTAAGGCTACAGTGGACACAAAAAATGTTTTTTTTTTCTTTTCAATTATTGATCTATACTGTCGTCCCCGCTTAATCGGGTAACGGATAAAGGAATATCCCGCTTATACGAATAAAATGTATCGGAACCGATGCCATAGACGTAATGTTAAAGATTCCCGCTTAATCGAATACCCCGTTAATCGAATAATATTTCTTGGAACCGAGAGTACTCGTTTAAGCGGGGCCGACAGTATGTCTAAAACTTTGTGTGCTTGTATATTTACTACATCTAAAAGCATTTAAAAAATGGTGCAAAAACAATGAATGCTTTTTTTTTTATTTAAAATTAAAAAAATTTTTAATAAAATTTCAAAAAGCTCCGTGCGTCACAATTTTTTTTTTCAAACTTTGAATTTTCCTTTAATTTCCAATCATTAGGCATGATTACATAAATCTAGGCATTACGTGTAATGTTTTATGAGATAGTTTATAAAAGATAGTTGAAAATGAAAATTTATATGAATTTTTCAGCTGAAAAATTTTTAGTTTCAGCCATCTTTTGGACGCAAAAGCATTTTGAAATTTTGTTAAAAAATGTTTAACAACATGATAGTTTCTCCTATAATTTGTACTAGCTGTTTAGATTTTTTAATTTTGCCTCTTACACCAACCTTGCTTCTGGGCTTTTTTTTTTAACAAACTTTCTTCCTAAAAGTTTTCTAAAATAAACGTCGTTTCCCCGATCCAGCTCGATTTTTGTGACATTAATCTGACACTTTCCGGTTGCGCCATTGTTTCCTGATTTTTCCATTTTTGAAACTTCCATTTGGGAAAACGATTTAATCCAGGAAACGGTCCAGTGGCGAAGATGTCATTATCTGCGCCTGAAATCTTGCTTTGATTTCCTTTTGTGACGCTCGAATCTTTTCTGAACTCGTGCAGATTATTCCTTGAAAATATCCAGTTCCAAAAGGGGCCTTTAAGCTTTTTTTAAATAGCAACTACTGGTTTTGTTTTTAGGAATTTAAGAGCAATACAGTCGACGCTCGATATAACGACCGTCTCCGTCCTACAGAAAACGGTCTTTATAACGAGTGGTCGCTGTAAGAGGTAGAACATAGTATATGTTGGGATACAGTTGGGAGTTTTCTCACCGGTCGTTATATTAGGATGGTCTTTGTAACGAGTGGTCGTTATAACGAGCGTCGACTGTATTATTGTTTGTTTTAGTTTTGTGTGATATGGAATGTTTAAATACAAATACAGTCAAACCCGTCTATCTCGAATTTCACGGGACAGAAGAAAAATTCGAGATAAGGAGGTTTCGAGATACAGAGGTTGGGATAAAATTCCTCAAAATGAGCAATTGGAACAAAATCAAATACTTAATAGATTGTTTTGCATTCATATTGTTGAATATTTTACTGCACGACATGTTGTGAGTCCACGCTTTACTAATTGTGATGACTTTATCGGTAGCAAGTTGATGCAGACCTTTAAGAGCGAACATAGTCTTTGAATGATTGTGCAGAAGATGATTTTTGTCTCCAAGCTGTAAAAGCAGGGAAATTGAAAAAGTTCGATATAGAGAGGTTTTCGAGATAGGCAGGTTCGAGATAAACCGGTTCGACTGTGTCTGCTCGCGGTTGCTATGGCATTGCCAAATGTAAAGTTAGGCCGATCCTATCTGAATAAGGAGAGGGGAGGGGGGACAAAAATGTCATGCGTGAGCGTGCGCGTTTCGTCTTATCAAAAGGTTAAACCACATATGCAACACCCTGATATTCCTGAAATCTAATGGATGCCTGTGTGTCAGCCTTCGCATTTCATCCGTGGTCAAACAGTAGCTGTGACAAAGACCAAAAGGCTTCACTAGATAGCGTGAAGACAGAACAAAATATTTTTTAAATTTTGTTTGGATGTTCAATTTTGTTTTCCACTTTTTTGAATCTTCTATGGTTACCTGAAAATCCATTTAAATGTTTCTACCAGAAAGGGCCCTTATCTCAAAATCCGACTGTAAGCCACGGCTGGTAAAAAGCGAAACGACATGCGTCCTGTTAGTGATTTTCAAGATTTAGACTGTTTAACAATTTGTGTGTAAAAATATAATAAAACTTCAAATGTAATGTTTTTTAACTTCCGGTTTCTTTCTTTCTTTTTCTTCCTAGACCTTAAGTTTATTTTAACCCATTAATGCCTGACATTTTTTCCTAAAGATATTTTGTATGCTGGTTACAAACGGTGTTTAATGGACAGGAAAAATAATTAAAAAAATATTATGTAAAAAATAATTGTTTCATTAAAGAAAGAAAAATCGTCCCTCAAAAGTTACGATAGACCCCAGAGGGTACATACTTTTTTTACTAAAATTTTTTTCTGCCTACGATATAATATTTAAAAAGACATTTTATAAGAAGAAATAAAATCAGCAATGAACATAAACTGGGAAGCTGGGAATCACTTTGAAAACTTAGCTTTTTTTCTTGAGATTGTGAACGATGTCATTTTTGATAAAGATCCTATTAAAACTGCTACAGAACACACTTTACAATAGTTATGTGCTGCAATCTGTTAATAACGAATTGAAACAATACCAAGGTACTAACTGAGCACTATTATTTGATTCAAATGTTCAGGTGAAATTCAGACCCCTTTTTGACCGTCCTAAAACTAGCTGTCGTGGCCGTCACGAAACTTTCTTCTATATCTATCTTATGAATTCCAGTTACAAAATAAAATACGTACTCGCCCGAATAATTGGAAACAGCACCAATTTCCCAATTATCGTAATAACCCTGCAAATGCAGAATCAATGAGCGAAATTGGAAATCATTACAAAAGCCTTGTTTAGATTTAATTACAAACATTTTATTTGTTAGTCAAAAGAAATTGGCAACAGTTAAAAATTTCAAATCATTGAAAGTTTTCAGCTGTTTTGATAATTAAATGGCGTGAAAGCGATTTTTTAATGAATTAATTTTTCGCATTGTTGACTAAGCGCAAAAATCACCCCACCCTCCCCCTGGGGCGATTGGCGCCAAAATTTATTCGATGCTTGTTTCCATATTGGGTTAGTGTTATTCCAAATTTCATTCAAATCGCAGCAATATTTCCCGAGATACAGTAGGTGCAATGACAAAATAAGCACTTTTGATTGCTCCACCCCCCTTTGAGATATTGACACACAAATTGAATCAGCACCTGTACTCAATAGGGTCTACCTATGGACCAATTTTCGTTTGATTCCGCCGGTTACTTCCTTAGATATAGCAGTCACCCCCGCGCAGAACACGTGCGATTGCTCCACCCCCCCTTCGAGATATTGACAAACAAATTGAGTCAGCACCTGTACTCAGTAGGGTCTACCTATATACTAATTTTCGTTTAATTCCGCCGGTTACTTTCTGAGATATAGCAATCACCCCCGCGCAGATCACGTGCGATTGCTCCTCCCCCCTTGGAAGAATTCGCTAAAAAAAGTCAGGTGCACCAGTTCACATGGTGGTTCATATGTGCAAAAATTTTTGTTCGATTTCATGCAGTAGTTTTTGCTCTAGCGCGGCCACAAAACTGGTCACACACATACAGACTCACACACAGACAGACAGACATTTTCCAAAAATGGTCGAAATGGACTCAGCGCACCTCAAAACGTGCAAATCCGTCAAAATTCGACATTCGAAAATTTTCACGAAACCAATACTTTCTTCTATATATTAGATATAGAAGAAAGTAAAAAGGACGCTAGGCATTAATGGGTTGAAAAAAATACCAGTTGCAAAAATACGCTTGGCTGAACTTATGAGGAGTATTTCCTACTATCAATATATGAAATACGTTTTCAATAACGTCAAAAATATCTCTGCTACTACTTTTATGCAAGTAATACTGTTTGGGCATCGTAGTTTTTCTTTTTCTGTAAATGTGTCAAAACTTTTTACAAAAATCAGTCTGTAAGAACAGAAGCTTATCGAAGTTATCGATCAGTTGAGTATCTTTATATTCAGAAGGAACCTGAAAGGGAAAAAAAATAATAATTTCACAGAACATATAATGGTAATTATATAATATGCACTCCGTAACTTTTCGCAGATAAGCTTTCCTTTTTACAATAACCTTTTTTAAAGGCGTGTAAGGCGTTTTTAGAAACAATAGAACTATTTATTCCTACTGGAGTACCTTAACAGTGGAGTGTAAAAATAAGCAAAAGAAAAGCGGTATCAACTTATCAGCTCGCTGATCATACGCAAGAATGAATAAAGCAAACGCATGTAACCAATTCAACACGTGTCAATTTCTTTCCATAATAATTGGTCATTATGAAGCAGGTGTGAAAACAAAAAAGTTACACCAATTCCAAATGAAATCAATTTAACTGCAGGTATTTTAAATAATTTTGTTTATTGGGCAGTGTTAGGAAACGTTAAATCGTTTGCATTCTTGAAAACCAGGTTGCTGATTGTTATTCGAATGGAAAAGTTAATGCAAAAAAATAAGGATCTAAAAAATATTTTGAAGACATTGACATTTATGCAAGCGTATACATAATTTGGATCCCTCCTAGGTGTGAATTATTGCGAGGTGTAACCAGGAAGCCACTTTCGTTTCATGAATGAGCGAAGGCCATTAGGGCAGAGCCGACGGAAGTGGAAATTTACACAGTGAGCTCATTCCCCACTTTTATAAGTTCAAAAACGCCCTCGCTAGAAAGTCAACAGCAAAAAAAAAAAAAAAAAGAAAAATCGCAAAAATTATCGAAAACGTATACAATGTTTCTTCTGTGTATAGATTCCAGTGGTTTAGCCTCGTAACTCTGAATTGCTTTTACAGATTAGGGGGAAGGGGAATAGTTTCCTGGCTGAAGGAAAATACGTCAATCTAAAATGATTCTGTCAAAGGGGGAATCGAACCCATGACTTTCGCGTATCTGCACACCGCTTTGACCCCCTCTGGTAATGGGTCTCCTCTCCATCCTTGAATGTTATGCATTAATGCATCTTCTCTACTAATAATAAAGCTGAAGGTGGGTCTGTCTTTCCTTCTTTCTGTCTGTTACGAGCGTAGCGCCAAAACCGTTCGGTCGATTTTCATGACACTTAGCACAAAACTAGTTTGTAGCATGTAGTTTTGCACCTCGAAGTGATTTTTCGAAAATTCCATTTCGTTCTTTTTCTATTCGAATTCTTAGCGGAAATTCGATAAAATAGGGAAGAAATATATCATACACATTTTCAAGTCTTATGTCATTTGAAAGCTTGAAATTTTCTGCACAAAATGAAGTTTTTTCGAAGCTTCTACGATCATCAGGAGAGCTGTAACAATTGTTTTTAGAATCCCGGAATTCAAAGCTTACCTTCAGTAAAGCAAGCCAAACGATTCTAAAATGGTTGAGCTCGAGAATAAAATTTGTTTGAAAATAGAGATGAAATGAATTATTTTATCAGCGGAAATCAACTTTTCATGTTGTTAACATGGTTACGTGTTCATACTTATTTTTTTTTTTCCGTTCTTTTTCCAGCGTTGCCAGACGTAGTATTTTTGATACTACGGTTGTATTTTTTTGGCCCTAGTAAAGAGCGTAGTATTTTTCTGGCAACCCTGCTTCCAATATACTAATGACTTAATTAAAAGATTTGGCGGGTTTTTTTTTTTTTCATTTTCATAGATTTCGCATTTCAGCAATATTGATTTTGGCAACGTTTGGAAACAGTAGTAGGCGCGTCTATCGCCCATTTAGCGAGAAAGGGGTACCCAAGCACAAAGATTAACCAAATCTATATATATAAAAGAAAGTCGTGTTAGTTACACTACTTATAACCCAAGAACGGCTGTACCGATATGGCTAAAAATTGGTGGGTAGGTAGCTTAGAGCCAGGAGACGGACATAGGCTATAATTTATGTGTGTCAGTTACATAAATAGAAAAACTGTCTTATTGACTAAGCCTTTTTACTACGCCTTTTTTGACACCTCCATGGCTGAGCGACATAAAGCACACGTTCTGGCAGTTTCCGGTGCGCAGCAAACATGTTGTAAGTTAGCGGTGCGTTGAGTGTTATTTGACTTTTATTGAAGTAAATTATAAACAAACGCGTTATTTCCTGTAAAACTACATGTGATAAGCTGTCAGAAACGATTGTCACTTTAGAGTTTTTACGCTTCTGAGGCTGAGAGGTAGAGAGCGCTTCGTGGGATAGCTCCTGCACTGCAGCTAAAGAGGTTGTTCTTCTCACTACTATTCTATCTTCTATATAATATAAAAGAAAGTCGTGTTAGTTACACTACTTATAACTCAAAAACGGCTGTACCGATATGGCTAAAAATTGGTGGGTAGGTAGCTTAGAGCCAGGAGACGGACATAGGCTATAATTTATGCGTGTCTGTTACATAGATAGAAAAACTGTCTTATTGACTAAGCCTTATTACTACGCCTTTTTTACACCTCCATGGCTGAGCGACATAAAGCACACGTTCTGGCAGCTACCGGTGCGCAGTAAACAGGTTGTAAGTTAGCGGGGCGTTGAGTGTTATTTGACTTTTTCGTGAAATCTATACATATAAAAGAAAGTCGTGTTAGTTACACTATTTATAACTCAAGAACGGCTGTACCGATATGGCTAAAAATTGGTGGGTAGGTAACTTAGGGCCAGGAGACGGACATAGGCTATAATTTATGTGTGTCAGTTACTTAAATAGAAAAAAATGTCTTATTGACTAAGCCTTTTTACTAAGCCTTTTTTGACACCTCCATGCCTGAGCGACATAAAGCACACGTTCTGGCAGCTTCCGGAGCGCATTAAACAGGTTGAAAGTTAGCGGTGCGTTGAGTGTTATTTGACTTTTTTGTGAAATAAATTATAAACAAACGCGTTACTTCCCTTGAAATTTATATGTGATAAACTGTCAAAAACCATTGTCACTTAAGAGTTTTTACGCCTCTGAGGTAGAGAGGTGGAAAACGCTTGGGGGGATAACTCCTGGACTGCAGTTAAAGAGGTTGTTATTCTTACTACTATTATAAATACAAAAGTTTGTTTGGGTGGATTTATGGATGGAGCAGTCAATTGATAAGCAGTCCGAAAAAAATATCTTTTTAACTAAGCCTTTTTTTAACCTCTGTCGCCGAGCGACATAAGCACATGTTCTGACAGCTTCTGGAGCGCAGTAAAATATGTTGTGAATTACCGGTGTATAAGGTATTTTTGACCTTTTTGTGATGTAAATCTATATATATATAAAATAAAGTAGTGTTAGTTACATTAAACTCCTTGGATGTGCCTGGATTACCACCGCACAATTTACGCCTAAAGATTGGCTCCGTAGTAATCATGCTTCGAAACATAAACCAACCAAAACTGTGCAATGGTACGCGTTTGGTGGTTAGAAAATTGATGAACAATGTAATTTACGCGACGATACTGAAAGGAAAATTCAAAAGCGAGAAAGTTCTCATTCCGAGGATCCCGATGATCCCAACCGATATGCCGTTTGAATTTAAAAGACTTCAATTTCCGATCCGTCTTGCATTTGTCATGACCATCAACAAATCACAAGGCATATCCTTAAAAGTTTGTGGTTTGAATCTAGAACATTACTGTTTTTCCCATGGTCAATTATATGTGGCATGTTCACGGGTCGGAAGACCATCTGCGTTGTTTGTTTTTGCGCCTGATAATAAAACCAAAAATGTTCTGTATCACAAGGTACTTAAATGAAGAGCAACCTATGTACTAAAATACAGAAACAATAATGAATGGTTAATGGAGGTACTTATTATTATTTTTTTTTGTATTTTCTAATAAGAAAAAACTTAATAAATTCAAAAATTCGCTCATTTATTACCTTTAAGGCGAAACAGAGTTCGCCGGGTCAGCTAGTATCGTATAAATTGCGACATTGCATCGTTCTTTTTAAAGTGTTTCATTTCGGCAAATGTATTGTTTTGTTTTTAAAGCTAGGAAAGGAAACTTTCTTCTTCTTTCAAATTTTGGTAAGATTTCTGTTGGTTTCTGTGAGCAACAAAATTGTTCTTATTTTCTCTTTTGGCTTATTTTTTTGCGTCTCCCCTTGGGATTGCATTCGAATGTCACAAGGGGGTGTTTTACCCCTTTTATGGAGAAAATCAATCAGTGTTAATTTCAATGCAGACACAAGTGACATGAGTTGGCGCGACCACTTGGCGATATACCGCCAAGCCTTCGGTCGCCAAGTATTTGTCGCCAATTTGGCAATTTTTTAATTTTTTTTTTTGTTTTTTTTGGGTGGGGGGGGGGTTCAATTTGGTGCTATTGGCGATATTTTGCGAAAAATCCACTGAATGATGTTAAAATCGGCGATATTTAGGAGATTAATCATTGTAAAACATTTTTTTGCATTGTTTCGTGGCAAACTAGGGATATAAATGTTTGAATTGTTATCTTGATCACTCCAAGCACTGTTTTAGCACTGAAGTCATCTACTAAGAAAAATACACGTAAAAGGAAGTAGTGTGGGGTCTATCCCAGATTTTTATATCATATACTTTGAAGGAATTATAGTTGAATTATAACTAAAACAGAGCTTTTTTTTTTTTTTTTTTTTGCTGTATCAATTATTTTACAAATGAACTTTTAATTTTATACCACGGGCAAAGCCGTTCGGGTACCGCTAGTTGCATAATAAATTATAAAATTTAATGCAATTGTTGCATCTATTTTTTTTTAAACATTAAAAACAGTCATACTGCGATTTACTGGTATGAGATGAAAATTTTCTTCTCTGATTTTAGCAAAAACAGAATTGAAAGGCTTGTAAGATGCAGGTGTTACGTGACAGTACCGAAATTGCGAGCAATTAAAGTTTAAAGTGTTATTGTTGCAGTTGTGGCAGATTTTTTGTTTTCTGGTTTTGTTGTTAAGTGAGAGTATGAAGTTAGTCGAATGACATCTACGTTTTGATGTACCGTACCAGGTTTTATTTACTTACCTGTATCTATTGCTTACATTTTCCAGAGTGTATTTTCAAAAAAATAAACATAGCTCCTTCATCCTCCAAACCCTTCAATCAAGGGTGCCCCCCCCCCCCAAGATCAGTGGCGCAAAGGCCCCCCCCCCCCAATTTTGCACAACCCTCTAGTGCTTTTTTTTACCCCTCTTTTTTATTTTATTTATTCTTTTAAATATTATTTATTTATTTTTTTAAATTATAACTTTTTTTTAAATATATTATTAATTTTTTAAAAGTTCGAATTATGCGCTGAATAGAATCGCTTTTTTCACCCTTCCAGACAATGCAAGCACACACACACGCACACACACAAAAAAAAAATAAGAAGAAGAAGAAGAAAAACGAAATAATTTAAATTAAAAAATTAATTAATAAATAATTTTTATTACAATAATCCGTAAATAATTTAAATTATAAATAAAGAATAAATGAAAAAATAATTTAAATAAATAAATTAATTAGTTTAAAAAATCCCCCCAAAAATTTTGATGTCGCAACTTGCGCCAACCCCCCCCCCCTGTGGGCACCCCTGCCTTCAATTGTGGTTACCAATCCTGCAATCAGTTTAAATTGTGTTCTCATAGAACCCTGGACCAAACTCCGCCTGAGAAACTGTTTACCGCCATAAGATGAATTTTTTTTTCCTGTTATTGAAAGAACGGAATTGCGGTTTCCAAACCTGCAATCAGTTTAGATTACATTGTCAGAGAACTCTGAATCAAACTTCATCCGAAGAACTTTTTGGCACGTGGGATTTGAGCTCCACTTGATGATTTTTCGTTTGAACTTTTGTAACGAAAATCATCATCGTTAACCTCAATCATTAAATTTTCACACATAAAAAGAACTATTTTGACCAATAGAAGAAAAGGAAAATCAAGATCTAATAAGAGAATGTGGGGCAAAGTGCTATTTTACTTTGCCATACTTTCCCCTACTTGGATATGCAAATTAAATGTGCGTTTCTAGAATAAGAAAAAATGTACCACTTAAAAAAAGTGTCCAATTTTAAATTTGATTTATTTGTCACATCTGATATCATTTGTCTCAACGAATTAATATTCTAACAGCTATAGTATTTTTTTTTAATTAATTATCTTTCATTAACAATACTAATAAGAAAATCCTTCGACCGAACCATTTATCAATCGTTCCATTTGTCAACCTTAATTCATTGACCTCAGAATGGTTCGGTGTCCGTTTATCAATTATAAATTATTGATGAGTCCCTTGAAGAATTAGTGTCAAGTGCGAACTGGACGCCATTAAAACACGGCTGTCGCACATTGTGAAGGTCAAGCATTTTTTTTTTATCTTCCCGAATTCATATTGTTTATCTGGAGTGAGGTGTGGAATGGAATACTTGGGGAAAATAATGTATAAATCTGCATATAAAAAATAGGAAACTTCGTTCGCTTTTTCCTGATAGCGTGTTCTGGAACTTGTTTTCAAGTTTTTGAACATTCTCTCGGGCTATATTTAGATACGGTAGGCTCAATCGCGTGGCTGATGATTTTGCTTGAAATATTTGTTCCGTTTTGAGATCGGGATTCTTTGAATAATAATGAAGGTGAAATGCGGGAAGTAACAGCCATGGTCGTAAATAGAGTGAGATACGAAAAATGCCATTTGACATTGTTTTTTTAATTTAATTGCCCATGATTGTGTTTGAATTACAGATTTTTTCAATCGAGTATTTGGGTTTTGGGGAGTTTAATTTGTTAAGTTCTTTTCAGGCAAGACATATTGCTATTCATTAATTTTTGTCTTTCTTAAAAAACAATAACAACAAAAAAGTTTATTCATTTTTATTCGAAAAATTATCTTTATTTTTAAAGCACAGTTTTATTTATTTATTCATTTTTTTTTCTTTTTGGCTTCAGGACATTTTTGTTTTAATAACGAGATTTTTTGACAAAGGGAAGAGGGCACGTTTAATGTTGACAGGTTTTTAGAACTGATGTGTAGTGCACCAATGCATTTGTGCAGTTATAATTTATTCACAATTCAAATAAACTGCGGGAAGTACTGCTGTCTCTAGCCAATGGCTGCTGAAACAGGTAAAACAAAGATCCATATCCATTCACAATATCCAATGAAACATCTGCGTTGTATGAGCAACATTGAAATATTGGCTAATTTCTCTCTCTTTAGTTAATTTCTTACATCAGTGGTGCCCAATCTCCTATCCCACGGAAAGCATCGGTCCAGCGAAGTTAATCCATGTGGCCCGTTGTTTGATTCAATGTTACAAATAGAAACACATATAATTGATGACAATTATACAAATTTGAAGCCAAATGTTCAGAAATTAGTTTCTGAAAAACATGCGGGGTCTCAGTGGCCGAGCGATCTAAGGCGTGTAGCCGATAACTCTGAGACGGTGGGTTCGACTCCTACCCTCGCTCCAGATGTACCTTCCTTCCTTTGTGATGTAACTCTTTCATACATTGTCTGTACAAGATATATGTAATAAAAATCATGTGTAATGGAGGCAAGACACTGCCCTAGCAGCATCATCTCATCGGCCGATGATCGGCCATTCATCGAAACCCGATGAAATTCTCATCGGCCGATGATCCAATATGTCTCATCGGCCGAGCAGAATCCGAGAAGCAAAATCCGATGAGAATACGATGAGATTTTGAGCAATTTAAGAGCAGAACTGTCCCGTGCCGAGGAATTTCATCGGGAAACTTGATCGGAAGGATATCGTTTTCCGATGGAATATAGCTCATCTTATTTTCATCGGGAAAGTTGATCGGAAGGATATCGCTTTCCGATGAAAAGTAGCTCATCGAAAACCCTGCTCGGATACTGATCGGAACGATGTCATCGTGTGTTACAGGATCAGTTTACGAGGAGTTTGTTGATCGGCCGAGCAAAATCCGATGAGTTGATGCTACTTGGGTAGATTGTAGTCCTCATCAAAAAACCTGGGCATATAGCCCCAAACGAAACGAAAAACATGCGTTTAATAAAATAAGCATCAACTGATGATAGTAATTACTGGACTTAACTTTCTTTCCTCTTGCATATTTTCGAGTTATTTAGTAAAGAATAAAATATTTTTTAATTTAATATGTGCTCAATGATTTCAATAGGAGGTGTGACATTTGGGCAGAAAAGGTTGGATACCACTGTCTTATGTCAACCAAATGTAGCGTAATCGAGCTCTAGGACTGCGAATTATGATATTTCAAATAAATAATGTAAGAAAGTATCAGGGGCGGATACAAAGTAGGGGCGATGGGGGCGATCGCCCCTCCCTTGAGAGACCCTTCTCCTGCAGTTTTTCGACTTTGAAGTTCAAAAAAGGCAATTTCAGATGATCTTTGATGATAAGTGGTTGGGGTTCGGGGCTCTGCTATGGAATTTTTGAAATTCAAGCGGAACATTTGTAAAAAGCGAAACGACATGCGTCCTGTTAGTGATTTTCAAGATTTAGACTGTTTAACAATTTGTGTGTAAAAATATAATAAAACTTCAAATGTAATGTTTTTTAACTTCCGGTTTCTTCCTTTTTCTTCTAAGACCTTAAGTTTATTTTAACCCATTAACGCCTGACATTTTTTTCCAAAGATATTTTGTATACTGGTTACAAACGGTGTTTAATGGACAGGACAAATAATAAAAAAAATATTATGTAAAAAATAATTGTTTCATTAAGGAAAGAAAAATCGTCCCTCAAAAGTTACGATAGACTCCAGAGGATACATACTTTTTTTACTATTTTTTTTTTTTTTGCCTACGATAGAATATTTAAAAAGACATTTTATAAGAAGAAATAAAATCAGCATAATGAACATAAACTGGGAAGCTGGGAATAACTTTGAAAACTTAGCTTTTTTTCTTGAGATTGAGAACGATGTCATTTTTGATAAAGATCATATTAAAACTGCAACAGAACACACTTCACAATGGTTATGTGCTGCAATCTGTTAATAACGAATTGAAAGAATACCAAGGTACTAACTGAAATGAACCAAGGTACTAACTGAAAACATGAAAATCAGGAAATGTGGTAAAAAAAGGGGCAAGTAGAAAAAAAAATCACCCTCCCTTGGAACATTTCTGGATCCGCCTTTGGAAAGTATAACCCAAAATTTGCGAAACATTACAACTGAAACATAGAGATAACACTGGCTGAAATACATGATTGCAAAAACTCTTAATTTGTCAGAAAAGAGCTAAGGTAAGAGTTTTTAACCCATTTATGCCCAGTATCTTCAAAACGGAACGCTTGTTAGTTACTGCATACAAAAACCTGTAATGGGTATATCCTTTTACTAAAGCTGTTTTTCACAAGTTAAATAGTCCTTCTTCTTGAGATAACCAGTTAGAGCCACTATTTGGATACCAGAGTTTATTTATTGACAACTATTTTCAGACAAATCAGTCAAGCAACGATCCAGCATGGGTAGCCACAGAAAGTGAGTTTTTTTATTGCGTACTTATTTTTCATAAAATTAAACTATTTTAAAATGATTTGCTTAAAATTGATCACAGATGCCTTCCGTAATGTTACTTTGCAAAAGTAAAGTCGAGTAAGGTCGTATTTTGCTCACATATCTGCAAAATATCCCATCAACAGGACGTTAAATAACTTAATAAATACGGGAACGGCGAACTATTTTAAGCCTAAAATGTGTGTAAACCATTCCAATAAGAGTTTTAAGCAGATAAAAATTGAAAAAAAATTGTTAAAAAAAACTTGGGCATAAACGGGTTAAGTAGGAGGAGAGAGGTGCTCGCTCACACACACTCAAAGAAAAAGAACTTCATTAAAATTTTACAACTAAACAATCTATTGAGGTAATAAAAAAGAAAAATGCTGCAGTGACAAGTTTGATCATTTAGTTCGAAAGCTTGGATACGAGGTTCACGAATTTGCGCCGAATTAAATATTCATTTATTCAACCGTCTGTGCTTAATAACCTATATTTAAGGAGAATACCAGATTTCCCTGACCAACATACCTGTTCGTCTGCACTTTTCGATGCTCCAAGTTTCGCAGGGAAGTAAGAGTGTGTAGCGAAGTTAGGAATTAAAAACTTTCGACTTCCGTAGATGATAATTAGAAATAAAGATTGTCATTCAGAGCAATTTTCTCTTGTGAATAAATTTTAATTTTCTGTTGTTTTGAATTAGTCAAGAAGTTTGGCATTTCGTTGACCTGTCTTCTGCATTAAGCGTCATGAAAATGCAGTGATTAAATTCTTTCTGCCACGATTCATAAAAATGTTCCGTTATTATTTTGCTATCATTCAAGTCTTGACACACGTTTTGTAACAGAAACGTATTGCATGATGTAACTTCTAATGGAAAGTCTACTTTCCTATTCATGCAAAAGCATCATCCACTGTGTTCATGTGTTACAGGGGGAGGACAAGTGTTAAATTCCTTGTTGCACGTTTCATAAAAATGTTCTGTTACTATGAACTACTTGAATTAATTGCAAAGATGCACAGTTTCGAGTATTTTTAAAATTGACTGGAAATGTTTCAACTCCAAAATATTATACATTCCAAAAAAACTCACAAAACCATATTGTTCTGAGTTTTTGATATGAGTTTCCAATGTAAAAGAGTCATCAAAAATTGTTACAAGAGACGAAAAGTGAAAAAATCTGGAGTGAACGCCACACTACTTCCTTTTACGTTTAAATTCCATAATAGATGGCTTAAGTGTTAAAATAGTGCCTTGGAGTGAGCAAGATAACCGGCGAACGCCGACTAAAAGCTTGGCGATTTTTCGCCAAGCGGTAGCGCCAAATCATATCACTTACTCTGCATTGAAATTAACATTGATTTACCCCAAAAAGGGGTAAAAGACCCCTTTGGGATTATTCAAATGCAACCACAAGGGGAGGTGCACAACAAGATCCTCCTCAGAGCCTACATACCAAACCAGAAGCTTCTACGGCATGCAGGTTTTGAGTTATGCGATACACATACATACGCACACACATCCGCGCACATACGTACATACAGACGTCACGAGAAAACTCGTCGTAATTTACTCAGGGTTGGTCGAAAGGAATTTTTCGGCTGTTTGTATGTTAGGTACATATGCACGTGCTGATAGGTCGAAAAAACTACACGACATTCATTCGGGGGTGAGCAAAATCAAAATTTAGACCGAAATTTGAGTGAAATTTTTTTCGTGATCACAATACTTCCTTTACTACTTAAAAGGAAGTAAAAATGTAACCTTTTTTCCTTAACATATTTTTTTCAACAATAGGTTTTCATAATAAATTACTTCAAATATTTAGTTGGAAAATGTATGTTTGCTCAATCTTTTTTCCAATCAATGTTATGTTTATCAATTTTTACGTACTTGCTAGTTTAGGGTAGTTTATGCCTATTTGCATACCCCGTTGTAATTAGTAAATTTGAATTTGGAATTCAACTGTACGTACTTAGAATGTTCACTTTTTCGTTATCATTGCAAGTGGAGAAGCAAAATGTCTTTTCGTTTTATTGAACTCCGAGCGTTATATTTTGTTTTTATTTTATGCCGCTTTAGTGATACATTTATACAATGCTATGTTATCATTAAGATAACATAGAAATATTTTCATTACGTGTATAACGACAATTTTAATTCACATATAGATTTTCTATGTCCTGTCGAAGCAAATTGTTTGAACTTTTTAAAACATAATTCAGTCTTCCAGTTATGTTATGTTACTCCACCACCAGATTTGACTACTATTAGTCATTGTGGTTTTTGTTGATCACATTTGTATAGAAAAAATTTAAAAGCATTAGCTAAACCGAATTACATGTTGCTTAATATTTTTCGTACACAACATGTTTAATACTAGGAAATGTAAAATTTAATGATCAGATGAATGAAAATGAATATTCATGCAAGAATTTAAATGCTAGAATTAGAAAAATATTAAAGCATAGAAATATAGATCTTACACATAAAAACACAGGAAATGACTTTCGCGTATTTTAGTGTGGTTGTAATTGAAGAGTTAGGTCTAAAATAAAGCGGACGATTTTCGTGCAGGATGACTATTTTTGGCTAATTTTACAAGGCGGGATTGCAGTTTTCCTAAATTTTCCCACTGGAAACCCAGATCCAAATCCGCTATTTTCTCGCTCTGCCATAGATGTTGACAAGAGCAATTAAAATTTTAAACTGAAATAAATCATCCTCCTATCGTGTACCGTCGTCCTTGGCCTGATAGAAAGCAGGTCTCTGCCATATTCTTCAAGGTATCTAAAAAGAAAATAAAGAAGGAAGTCTAATTTTTACGAGTGCCAGCATCCTGTTCCTCGCACGCAGATGATGGCAGCTCGGCGTTAAATTTTCCCTTTTCGTTTCACCCTAATGATACTACAATGGCACCTAATCTTTAATGTACGGCGTTTTGTGTTTTCAAATGATATCTTTTGTTGAATCGCAGTTCTAAGTTCTTAATAGTGTGAAATATTATTCAGTTCTCTGTCTGCACGAAAGTTAGTCGAGGGTCATAGAAATGCATTGTTAATTTTTCAACTGCTTATTACTTGTTCTGTGAATCTGATTCAGAGAAAATACAAAATACTCGAAATGGAATATTACTTACTACTGTCTAATCTTTTATCGTAAAACCTTCCTCGCTTTTGCGCATGCCTGAGGTCTCTTTGGATTTCCTCAAAATAGGGGGGAAATGCGAAGTAACATTCAACAGGAAGTAAGAAGCGAAAGCACCGGCAAGTGCGTCTCCTTATCCTATCACCCCTTTTTCAAATGGAAGCGATCGTGACTGCCAGGCGCGCAATACGCAGGCAGACAGTACCAGAGTCTTTAATGTAAAATCAGCCCAGTTCCGACTGTGACGCCGCAGCCGTAGCAGAAATGCAGACTCGGAGGTGAAATGACTCTAGGAATTTTAAAGGCTTCGATTCTTGACTCCGAATCCCAAAATCAGTCCAACCCCGACTGAATCCCTGATTATTATCTTCCTGATTGATACATTATTAAACGATCTGTTTGCAGTTGAAGCAAAATTCATTATGAAAAGGATTTCAAATGAGCGGTCCCTCTGAAAAACGAAGGTAAAATTTTCATTTTCTTATCGAACAGCAAAAATAAGTTTGAAATGGAAAATACGGAAGGGATCCCTCTGTCTCAAATACATCTTATCGCAGAAAGAAATTAAAAATATTTTAGGATCAATTTTTCTTAGCTTATGAATGTATGGTATGAAAAGTTTATTTCCACTGTCGATTTTGGTTACTCCATTATACTTCTGTGGAATTTTTTTATAAATAAATGAATTTCTGCACTTCAGCAAATAAATCAATTTCTACACATTTTACTTTAAAAAATACTTTTAATTTCATAGTTAAGAAAGAGATGAATTGTATATTTTTTGCCATCAACAAGTGAGAGAAACAAGATTCACATTCCATACAGACATTTTTTTTTTCTTCCAGAAGCCATCAGCTTCAACATACATGAGGACTGCGTGCTATGCGCTTTGTCTCCTGACAAACACAGGACAGATTTACGACACAGAGAGGATGAAATAACATCCATGGGCAAGGCGGGATTCGAACCCGCCACCACTTGCTTACGAGGAGAGTACTCTACCTCTAGGCCCACGTGGCCTTCATGCAGACATTTCAACTGTTTTCTCTAATTAACTTTGTCGTTGCCATTGCAAAAATAAAAAACAATACGTAGCGCATACGATAATTAAATTTAATAATGCAAAGAAATCTACACTGCAGACGATAAATTTACAAAAAGAAGAATCAACTATTTTCACAAAAAAGAAACTGCATATTTCCCCATTAAATCAAGCTATTTTACAGCACCTTCAGATTGTTGCCATGCTTCACTACCTCAGATGATCAAAAACTCCATAACGAGATGCCCTCGAAAAAAATGTAATTGAAAAAAAGAAGCCAAAACCTTCATTTTCAAGAATCTCATCTCTGAAAAAAATACGGTCACAAAAATCTCCGTCCTATTTCGGGAATGTTTCTTTTCTCCCAAACACGAGAGAAAATCTCCGACTGATTGTTCCACGGAAGAGTGAATCTGCGGATCCGGTTAAAGAGGCGATTTAAAACTGCTTTAAAAGAGTATAAAGATGGTATGCAGCGCCGGTGATTAACATATAAGATGCTGTCGAAAATTATTGTTTTCGTGAGTCGCTCAGCACCGAAACCTACTTAAAACGAGATGAACGCTTGGGAAGCTAGCTAACTTAATTATTTTTGTCATTAACATTCGCCGAGTGGAAAAAGGGGTGAAATTACGGTAGCTGGGAGGCTAATTACGGTTTTTGTGAGAATAATTGAAAACTGTTGTGGCTCTAGGTGCATCCAACCCCGGTGTAAATGGACAGAATACAATGCATAACAGTCATTTTTTGATCTGCGTTTTTACCTATTTTTAACTGTCCCACTCTGATTTTAATAGGTAATTATGAAGTAATAATTATAAAAAGCTTTACAAATGAAGCTTAAAAGTTATCCTGCTATTTGAGGTATTTTGGAACGATATGAGATGCAAATAAAAATTAGGTTAATATAAATAGTGCAATTTTGACCCAGAAAAACAAAATTTCTAAATGTTTGAAACTTTCCATTTTTATTTCACAAGCATCATACGGTAGTAATTAGAGTCACAAAAAACCATTTACTGGGTGCGACAACGAAACTTGCTGATTTGAGGCGGCATATACCAATCGCATGCACAACAGAGCAGGGGTGCCCATCCCCCCCCCCCAAAAAAAAAATTTTCACAATCCTCTTTTGCTTTTCATTTTTTATTTTACCCCTCTTTTTTATTTTATTTATTTTTTAAATATTATTTATTTATTTTTTGATATTTTTTATTTATTTTTTTTAAATTATTTATTTTTTTTAAATTTATTTATTTTTTTATATTTCGATTGTTTTTTTTATTTATTATTAATTTTTAGATGTACTAATTATGCGCAGAATAGAATCACTTTTTGCTCTTCCACACATTCCAAGCACACACAGAGAAAAAATAAATAAATAAATAATAAATAATAGTAAAGTAATAAAATAAATAATTTAAATAAAAAAATTAATTAATGAATAATTTTTATTTAAAAAAATCAGTAACTAATTTAAATAAAAAAAATAAATTAATAAATAATTTAAATAAATAAATAAATTAGTTTTAAAAAATCCCCCCCAAAAATTTTTATGGCGTAACTTGCGCCATAATCCCCCCCCCCCTGTGGGCACCCCTGCAACAGAGTCGATATTTTTTTTTTTTTGGAAATTGACTCAGGAAATTGACCCAGTGTACTGACAATGAGGGTACCCTACCAGATATTATTTTTAAAATCGTGTACTTTTAATTTTCCATTCCTACAGAAACTCGGCAAAAAATAATAAAAACCATACATAGAGAGCTTTTTTGTTTATTGACTTTTCAAATCAGCGAATTTCGTTGCCGCACCCTGTAAGACATGACTCGGTATCTCATCTGAGACATGTTTGACATATTAATTAAATGAAGTTGTCATCGTACTCAAAATAAGTTATTCGTATTTTGAAACTTTATTTATTTACTTATTTATCTTTATTTATTTAGTAATATTTTTATTTCTACTTGTCTATGAATTTATTTATTTTTTATGTCTTTACGGTACTTATTTTTTTATTTATTTACTTATTTATTGTTTTTTATTCATCCATTTATTAATTTATTCACATATTTCTTTTCATTTGTTTATTTATTTATTTATTTATTTTTAATGAAAACACTCTTTTTTTTTTTAAATCATTGTTTGATCCGATGAAAAATAATGCGTTAAATATTAAGTCAAAGACTTGGATTTCAGGAAGTCGACATTTTTTCAGCAGAAAATACGGGCTTTATAAAAATAGCTTTGATGTGCATTTCACCATATTTAAAAATATTTTTTGCATAAAACAATTACGCTACAATTTATGTTATGCTTTATAATTTTTCGACCATCTTGCTGATCTGGAATTCGAATCTGAATAATCGAAACTCAGAGTTCCTACTTTCTTAACTATGCCCCCCCCCGTGCATTAATGACATTTTCTCATTAAGAACATAAATTAAATTTGCTTGCCCTTCATCTTCTCCTCAGCCTTACAATCAGTAAGGTTCTGTAAGGTTCATTTGCATTCAAATCGTTTATAAAATTCATGTTTTATTCGGAGGGGCAATGACCACCTTCTCATCAGCTTACAATTTGGAATTAAGAGTTCACTATTTTGCTGTTTGATTTCGATCACATCTTTGTCATTGCAGCTGCAGGAGCAACTGGCCTCGATATTCGAAATCTCGTATAAAGAGCTAGTTAAGTTTTGCTTTGAAATTGCAATCAGTAGATTGCAAGATTTCAAACGTCCTTCTCTTCTCGAACGATTCTTAGGTTATTAATTGGTGTTCTCGATTTAACCACAATGTTGCATCGAATTGCATTTCCAAAAAATATAAGATTGGTTAAAAGTGAAACTGATTTGACCTCAACCGTTGTTTCATGATTTGGAATTTTTAATATTTTACCGAGTACTCGGTACTCGGCCTCATTTTAAACAGGTACTTGGCTAATGCCTAGTAGTTGTAAAAATTGAATATTTTTTCAGGATAATGAATAATAGTTCAATGTGACTCCTAAGATAAATGTGATCCCTAAGAATTCATAGACTGATAATAAAACACCTTTAAATCATATTCTAATTTATTTTGAATCATTTGAAAACGAATTTTTTAAACCATAAGTAAACGGTACAGTGATAACAATACATTGGAGTAAAATTAAGTCCTTTTTATAATCCTGAGAGAAAGGTTGTGACTATATTTTGGATCAAGCAATACTTAAGAAAAAAATTAAAGTAAAAACTGATAGGAAAATATTTTGATAGTCAAAGTCATTGTATTTTAAACTGCGGTGCAACAAGTGTCATACCGAGTACTCGGTACTCGGCCAAAGTGCTACTCGGTACGCCTCTAATTTTTTACTTCCAGAGATTTACGTATGTATTGGTAGATTTCTTAAACATTAAAAGTTCAGTGGCTTCACACTGGATGCTTTTTCATTGCAATCTCCTTTAATTATTAAAGGAGATTGCAATGAAAACTCCTTACAAACTCCTTATTTTTAATTTTCATATTTGAGTATGAACCCTGTAATAGTAGCGAATATAATCCTCGTAGCAACTCCCCTTTTATTACAGTAATTGCCCCCTCCCCCCATTCTCCACTTTTGTTTAACAGTAAAAAATAAAATTAAGACAACAAAAAATGAATTTTGACCCCTCGAATTCAAATTGTTTTTCGCTATGACGAATTGCAATGGGTGTACGTGTGTGATCCTTCGGCAGCATGTCCTACATGGTAGTGCAGCGGGACTGTTGCAGACTGCACCATTATATGCTGCATGGGGAAGGAGCAGAGGCCAGTGGGAAGGTCCGAGGAGATGGAGCACCGGGACGCGAGACGTTGGCAAACTGCCAATCTGAAAAAAGGGACCACCCGGCAACTGAGGCCCCAGTTGTCACTTGCTCAACTTTTTACTTAACCCTCGTGGGTTCCTTGGGGTCATATGTGACCCCAATGCAATTTCAGTTTAATATATCTTGTTAATCAACCATTTGTTTTTAATGGCATTTTGTGGCTTTTATTCTTCTATTCAAAATAATGCTATTATTGTGTTTTATTTTTCCCGAATTGCATTTTTTACACACAAGACCCTTGGGGTCACTTCCCCAGAATGCCAAAAAAAGAGGACGTTGCAACTTTTGTCCAAGAGCACAGGCGGAAAATGCATCGAAAAATGTCATAAGTGTTTGAAATTCACTTGAAAAAAATCATGTTTTTTCAGGTCTGTAACAGCTGTAAATAAATCTACAGTTATTGCAAGTTTTGCTCTAAAATTTTAATTTTTAATGCATAAACTAAATTTTACTTTGATTGTGTCTTTTTATTTTTATTTTTTCAGCATTAAAAAGTGTGTGAACTTAAATAATGCATATAACATTCAATAATCATAATAAATTAATTAAAGGAAGCATTGAGGTCGTTTATGACCCCAAGGGTCTTGAGAACAACCGAAATGGGAGAGACCCACGAGGGTTAAGAACACGAAAACATTGACAGATAAATAAAATTGCAAACTGAAAAAAATACATATATTTTTACAATTTTACTTGCTCCACATACCCATACATACAGTTGCATAAATTCATTATGTTTTAAACATCCTGTTTATGCTCAGCATTTTAAAATTTCCTGCCATTCATAATAAAAACATAGCTATTTCTCACACGTAGCAGACATTTGAAGCGTAATATAAACCACATCTACGGAGAAATAATTATTTTTAAGCGTTTATTTTGCGGAAGTCCGTACATCCATTTAAAAAATGTGCTCCAAGCGCGCGGAAAGTACTCCGTGATACCATAAAAAATTAATAATCTCTGCTGTTTGCATGTTTAAAATACTCAAACAGAAGAATTTCCAACTGTCACCGCTTTCCTACATCTCCACGACGGAAAAAGCCATTATAAAATAATTCATAACACCACTATAAGTTCCTGGATGTGTATACACATATTTATAGCTCACGCTTCTTTTAGAAGTTTTCACTTTTTCTCATTTGAAGCTTTTATTGTTATATTTTTGAAGGATGGTCTTTTTCTTCAGCTGAGGTTACGTGCTCGGCGTACTGAGGCGGCGGGTGTATGTGGGACGGTAACATCTTTTTGTGGTTGCTGACACACTTTGGTCGCAGGAACGTGGTCGCAATTCGCGATGCGGCCACAGGTGGTTTTGGCGCTTGAAAACAAACTGTTAAGTCGGATGATTGTCGTGGGAAACTTCGGTGTTGTATGCCATTAGCTGATATTAATGGTATCGGAGAAAGCTTTGATCGGTTGCATGAAATTTGGATTGTTTTTGAGTGTTGCTTGAAATTTAACATCAGATGTACTTTGAAATTTGGATTGTTTTTGAGTGTTTCTTAAAATTTAACATCTGATGTGCTCTGAAATTTGGATTGTTTTTGAGTGTAGCTTGACTTGAAATTTAACATCAGATGTGCTTTGAAATTTCTTTTACACACTGTAAAAAATAAATGTTGTTTTTACAGTATAATGCAGTCACTTTTACAATACTAAACTGTAAAAGTTGCTAACTTTACAGTAATTAACTGTTAAAATAGCTATCTTTACAATAATAAACTGTAAAATTGCTCCTTTTACAACACTAAATTTCTAATTTTACAGTAATAAATTAAAATTGTTAATTTAACAGTTTATTACCGTGCATTTTACAGTTTTAAACTGGAACCTCTGCTGCCAGTATTATACTGCTGTTTTTACAGTATAATACAGCTAAATTTTATGGCAATAAACTGTAAAATTTCTAACTTCCCCGTAATAAACTGTAAAATTGCTAGTTTTACGGTTTATTACTGTGCATTTTGTAGTTTTAAATTTGAACCTCGGCTACCAGTATTATGCTGTAAAAACAGCAGTTCATTTTTTGCAGTGTATATAATGCGTATCTATCTATCTATCTAATCTAATATCTCTAAACGAGCAATTCTTGTATGTATATATATATATATTTCGGATCTCGAAAACGGCTCTAACGATTTTAGTAAAATTTTGTATTTAGATAAAGTTTTGGTTTTTGAGTTCATCTACATTGGTGTTTTTTCTGTAAAATCGCGAGTTTTTACAAAAAAAAACCCGTTTTTTGTGCCTTCATTAACAGTTTACGAAGCTTTCTTTTGCCATTTTCTTTATGATTACCATTATTGTTACTGTTTCATAGCAACCACGTTTTATTATAACAATGGATTTGATATTTAATCACGTCCAGCGTACATTAAAATTTTTATGGTATTTGGCAAACGAGTTTTGGCAACGTTAGAATTGTTATTGTTCTTGAAATGTTAAAGAAATCGATCGAATCGCCGCCATATAGACAGGCCGACGCATCAAGCTTGAGTTGGATCACTTTGGATCCATTCATTAACTTTTAAACTTTCAACTTTTTATGGTTGCCGAGTTAGGGCGTAACCTACGCGATATTGGAGGAGGCCTCGGAGCTTGGAAATGACGTCACCGTTTGTCGATCCACTCGAAGCGATCCACTATGATATTCGGAGGCGCGTGCTAGACTTCGTCATAGTTATTTTGGTTGCATTATTTGAAAACATAAAAAAGAAACAATTTTCATACACTCAACAATACACCAAGTCTTTTGAAAAGTATTTTACATCAAAATAAGTAAGTAAACAACAAAAATTCGGAACTGCACTAGAATTCGTCTATTATTAGTTTAGTTGCATTAAAGGTTCTGCTTTTTCATTTGAAAAAAAAAACAATCATACAATAAAAAATACACTGATTTTTATTCATAGTATTTTACTTTATGACAAATTAGTAAACAAGTTTCAATTTTTCAATTCTGCTAAACAAAGTAATAAATGAGCAACGTTCTATGTTTCATTTGAAAACATTTCAAACACTAATCACATTTTAAAAAACGCTTTGAATTTTATTTACAGTATATTGCATTAAAACATTAGGCATTAAAAAGTATTTAAACAAGTAAAGGAAATTTATTTTTGGAATAAATTAGGCAAACTAGAACGGAGCATATACTAAAAACACGCTGGGCATTGACTATTCAGACGTAATTTTTCGTGAGACCAGAAAGTATGAACACATTTAATTCAATATCAATTTATATTTATTTAAGGTAAAAAAGCAAATTCTAAGCCCCCGCCCCCTTTTTTTTTAATTTTAATGCATTGACCTGCAGTGCTGTAGTTAGCAAGAAATGTTTGGTGTTGCAGTTGAAGAAAAGGTGGTTTGAAACCAATTCACATAACATTAACATTATTTTTACGGTGAAAAAATAATAAAATAACATAATAAATCAGGAACTGACCCCTCCCCCAATTACAGTAGTGCTTCGGTGAGATAAAAAAGTAAAATTATATTCAAACAATGACGAACTGTACATTATTCACTTTGTACTGATAAATTGTTCTTATAAATAAAAATACAAAGCAATGATTTGTGAAGCCTGCGAGTGATCATACAAAGAACATACCCAAATTCTACAGAATACTTCCATCATAGAGACCTCAAATTTTATGGATAATCTACTTATATTAAAAACTGAGTATCTTTCTAACTATCTTTCTATCTTTCTATGTCACGCTTATTTCTCCTGAACGCCAATGAACTGAAAGTCGAACCAGGTACCGATAGATTGGTAATTTTTCAGGCTTCATTAGTTTCAATCTATATGATTATACGATTTTAATTATCGAAGATATCAATTAATAAGTAGTCAAGTTTAAAGCGATTAAGCCTAATAAATGATTAAATATGAAATCCATTCTTGCAAACCGTCGTTGCTATGAAACAGTGATAACAATGATAATGAGAATTTGGAATGAAGGCTTAACTAAATCAAACACGAAACTCATAAGCGGGTTACTTACGTAGTATTTTTATCGCTAGCTACTGGTAATATTTTTAAACATTCATTTGTTGAAAAGCCATCTACTTATGTTAAAAACTGAGTATCTATGTCTGCTTTTTTAATTTGAGCGAGCTGAACTTACTGAAACTCTCCTCACCATCTTGAAGGCGCGTAGCATCTCAATAATTCGTATGATTTTTTTGATGCAGGAAAAAAGTGAAGGCGTGAAGCGCCTGTTAGCGAGCCGCCTTGGCGGGGAGTAGTTTCTTGAAAATTTCCTTACTACTTTCATGGCACGAAGTGCCCGTGCAATGCCGGGCCACGTGCGTGGTATGTCTTGAAATCGAATGAACATTAAATTCTATCAAGTAATATAACTTCAAAATGAGGTAAAAGTTAGAGAAGGGGCACGTTATGCATCAACATGTCGCAGGAAGCTAATCTAGCTGCCCTGGCAGCTAGTATAGTATAAAAGAAGATGGGAGTTGATAAGATCTTGATATCAGCTTATATGTAAAACAAGTAATATAATCTATTATTAGCAAGAATAAACGATACTTTTGTGTTTAATTTATTAAGTAGAATAGATATATGATACATGAGATTAATTTAATAAACAAAAATATTAAATATCTGTGTTCAATTCAGAGATATATTGTTTCATTGTTTCATCGACCAGAAACATCTTTTGAATGCTAAGTCGCTTAAGTTTCTTTTCTTTGCTACAACACTGAAACCAATTTTCTTAAATTGGGATTATTCAAGGGGTATGGGGATAAAAAATACTCTGCCCAATTCTTTTCAATAAGTTGAGTTTGCAACTAAAAATGCTGCACTTAAAAAATAATAAACCAATATATTGATTTGACAGTTAAGGAACGTTTTTAGATCAAAATGAATATCACACAATAGCATGTGAAAAAAATTTAATCGAAACTTAAAATAGAAGATTAGTGCTCTTAAAAGCCTACTTGGAAAACTTATTTAAATAATTGAATATAAATAGTACGTCACGTTACTTTTGATAGCAGAAAATTTTGAAATGTTTATTGACATCCAAGGAAATTCATTTAAATACATGCACTAAAAAAAGTAAAATATTGCAAATTACTTGTTGCACTTTTTCAAAGCAATATGCTGAAATAACAGATTAGAGACAAACATATTAGAAATGAAACCTAATCAGTTAATAGACACTGATATATCTTCAAAAACACCCCTTACAAATTCTTTCTGTAATGAAGGCTTAACTAAATCAAACACGAAACTCATAAGCGGGTTACTTAGGCAGGGATTCAAGTGAAACAGGCAATCGCAAATTACAATCGCGACTGGAAATGAATTACATTAGAACGTTTCTTGATAAAAACATCGTGACGTCAGCGTGACGTTTGCCTATGAAAAACGAGCTAGATAAAACGTCACAGCCTACTTGGCGAATAAGAGAAGATCGCTGAGTGCTTGTGAGCTCTTATTGGCTCCACCCGTAGTGACGTCATGCCAATTTAAGTTGATGATAGTGTAATTCACTTCCAGTAGCGATTGCAATTCGAAGCGATCGCAGTGCTGTTTCACTTGAATCCCTGCATTACGTAGTATTTTTATCGCTAGCTACTGGTAATATTTTTAAACATTCATTTGTTGAAAAGCCATCTACTTATGTTAAAAACTGAGTATCTATGTCTGCTTTTTTAATTTGAGCGAGCTGAACTTACTGAAACTCTCCTCACCATCTTGAAGGCGCGTAGCATCTCAATAATTCGTATGATTTTTTTGATGCAGGAAAAAAGTGAAGGCGTGAAGCGCCTGTTAGCGAGCCGCCTTGGCGGGGAGTAGTTTCTTGAAAATTTCCTTACTACTTTCATGGCACGAAGTGCCCGTGCAATGCCGGGCCACGTGCGTGGTATGTCTTGAAATCGAATGAACATTAAATTCTATCAAGTAATATAAATCATAAAATTAAGAAGTTCATAAATAATCTGAGAATTTACCTGAGATATGTCAAATTCGCTTCAATAAGGCGCCCAGTTTTTTCATCGTATGCTGAAGAGGTTGTTCGAAAATCACTTTGCTGAAAGTCGCTCACAAACCTGAATAATTTCTTGATCTTTTGGGAAACCGAAAACACGTACAGCAATTCCATCCTTTTTGTAGTTTCCTCTGCATTTCGGTATTCAAATTCAACATTATATAAACAAAATATTTATCCGATATAACTTATAACCAACTCCAAACAACCGGTTACGAAACAACACATTGCGAGCAACAAGCAACTCGTTTACCGGTAAGCCACATTCAAATTTCCGCGCTTTGTAGATCAAAGATCGACTATTGGTGACGTAACGAGACATGCGCGAAAGACTTCTGAGGCTTCCTAGTTGCGTGGGTTTCGGTTAGGGTTACCAGAGTAAAGTTTCGGGCATTGCCAAGGTTTGCCAAATGCACGTGCCGCTAATCATTGCTCATGGTAAAAATTTCCAAAACGCGATACTTGCCAGAAAAGGCAACTATTCATCAACCGGCTGAAAAAAAGCATAACACGCGCAGGATCCAAAGTGGTGAAACTTAATCTTCATGTGTCGGCTCGTCTATATAGAGGCCTTAGATCAAATTAAAGTTATTGTGATGTGATTTTATGTTGCGCATTGTTTAAATAAGGTTGTGATGATGATGATGTCTTGTCCAAATAAGGTGTTTTTATAAATTACGGCTGTTTTAAATGCGTAATTGCAACTAAGGGCATAAAAATACTTATTTAGAGAAACTTGAAAAGCACTTCGAACTTCAGAAAAAAACACGATTTTTACAAACCTCTTTTTTCTTAACCGAACTGGGCTCGGTTGCCAGGTACTAAGTAATATGAGTCAATAAATTACAAAACTAAACAATAAATTTGCACTTGACCTCTGCTTGTATTTAGACTATAAAAGCAATCAAGAAATAATTCAATACTTACATCTACTGAGGTAGGGAATTAACGCCGCAGAGCCCTTGATTTCCATACATGTTACCAAAACTATAGTTGGGACAAACCTAACCTGACAATATCATAACGCTGTGTTGTGATTAGGATATTCGTAGCCTCAGGGGTGCCCACAGGGGGGGATTATGGCGCAAGTTGCGCCATAAAAATTTTTGGGGGGGATTTTTTAAAACTAATTTATTTATTTATTTAAATTATTTATTAATTTATTTTTTATTTAAATTAGTTACTGATTTTTTTAAATAAAAATTATTCATTAATTTATTTTTTATTTAAATTATTTATTTTATTACTTTATTATTATTTATTATTTATTTATTTATTTTTTCTCTGTGTGTGCTTGGAATGTGTGGAAGAGCAAAAAGTGATTCTATTCTGCGCATAATTAGTACATCTAAAAATTAATAATAAATAAAAAAATAATCGAAATGTAAAAAAATAAATTAATTAAAAAAAAATAAATAACACTGTTCGACAAAAAAAAACCTTGAAAATGCTTCTGGTATTTTGGAGGCTGATTCTTATGTAAAATGACCCCCTGAATCCGAATATGACCCCCGTTTTCCCCCATCACGTCCCAATTTTTTTTAAAACGCCCCCCCCTTTTTTTTCATTTTTCCTTAGTTTCAGGGCTATAATATTTTTTTGGAGGGGAAAGGAGCCTTATATTCACCAATAAATTTTTTTGGATGTCAAGAGAGACTCAAAGTTTAAAATCATGAGCACCGAGAAAAAATCGGGGAACTTGGAGGGGGCGTAGCCCCCCAAAATATTTGAAAAATCACCAAAAACGATCTTTTTATTCTACTTTCTTTAAAAAGACCTTTAAAACATTTTTTTCGGTGCAGAACCAGAGTATAGGATCCGCTCCTATAGCTCCTGGGTCAGGAAAAATTTTCACGCTGTAAAATTTTTAAAAAAAAATAAAATAATGCTTTAAAAATCGCATTTTGCACTCGAGTTTTAAAGCAGGTCTTCAGCCAAAAAAAAACAAAATTGTGGCTGATTCTTATGTCAAATGACCCCCTATTTCCAAATATGACCTCAGTTTCCCTCCTCCACCCCCTCTTTCCAGAGAGTCCCCCCCCCCCAATTCAGAGTCATTTTACTAATTCGGAGGGAAAAGTACATTACGTAACCCGTTAACATAATTCTAAAAGGCAACAGAGGTTCAAAGTTCAAAATCATGTACATGTGTACCAAAAATATAAACTAGGGCGGTATACCTCCCCCCTCCCCCCCCCCAAAAAAAAGAAAAGAAAATTCAATACTCTGATTTTTCACAAAAAAAAAAAAAGGTTTAAAACGTCTCTTAGAAAAACAAGAAAAGAAGATTTTTTTTTTTTGGGGGGGGGGGGGGTACACCGCCATAGTTTATATTTTTGGTACACATGTACATGATTTTGAACTTTGAACCTCTGTTGCCTTTTAGAATTATGTTAACGGGTTACGTAATGTACTTTTCCCCTCCGAATTAGTAAAATGACTCTGAATTGGGGGGGGGGGGAACTCTCTGGAAAGAGGGGGTGGAGGGGGGAAACTGAGGTCATATTTGGAAATAGGGAGTCATTTGACATAAGAATCAGCCACAATTTTGTTTTTTTTTTTGGCTGAAGACCTGCTTTAAAACTCGAGTGCAAAGTGCTATTTTTAAAGCATTATTTTATTTTTTTTAAAAAATTTTACAGCGTGAAAATTTTTTCTGACCCAGGAGCCATAGGAGCGGATCCTATACTCTGGCTCTGCACCGAAAAAAATGTTTCAAAGGTCTTTTTAAAGGAACTAGAATAAAAAGATCGTTTTTGGTGATTTTTCAAATATTTTGGGGGGCCACGCCCCCCCCCCCCCAAGTTCCCCGATTTTTTCTCGGTGCTCATGATTTTAAACTTTGAGTGTCTCTTGACCTTCAAAAAAATTTATTGGTGAATATAAGGCTCCTTTCCCCTCCAAAAAAATATTATAGCCCTGAAACTAAGGAAAAATGAAAAAAAAAGGGGGGCGTTTTAAAAAAAATTGGGACGTGATGGGGGAAAACGGGGGTTATATTCGGATTCAGGGGGTCATTTTACATAAGAATCAGCCTTCAAAATACCAGAAGCATTTTCAAGGTTTTTTTTTTGTCGAACAGTGTAATTTAAAAAGAAATAAATAAAAAATATCAAAAAATAAATAAAGAATATTAAAAAATAAATAAATAATATTTAAAAAATAAATAAATAATATTTAAAAAATAAATAAAATAAAAAAGAGGGGTAAAAATAAAAAATGAAAAGTAAAAGAGGATGGTGAAAATTTTTGGAGGGGAATTTGCGCCATTGAACTTGGGGGGGATGGGCACCCCTGCGTAGTCTTCGCAATACAGCCAGGTTAGGTTTGTCCCGACTTTCGTATGGTGGTAGATTCTTCGGGGTGAATTCATAAATTTTCTAGTGCCGGAACGCCAATGAGAAATAAATGAATCCTGACTCTTGAGCAGTTTTATGTGAAAGGGCATTATTATTCCTCAAAGGCAGTGCCGGAACGGTGTTCTGGTGCGTTCCGGCAGTAATCCACCCTGACATACATGTAAAGATCTTTAAGACTTCGTCCCTCAGGAAAAATTTCTTGCTGTTTATGATAAACAGCCCCCAGGGCTGAATTCAGTTTACGTTAGTACAAACTGTTACATTTAATAAATGCTTTCAGTGCATGCACAGCTCTTCACTGGCACCCAAATCAATTTGTGATAGAAAAAGTAGATGTGGGTACTTTGCTTCTAATTTGCTTGAACTTGAGAATATGTTTTCAGCCTACTTCTGTAAATATTTTTAAACTGAATGAAAAAAGGTTTAGTGTCTCTTAAAATATGGCTTATAAGAACAAGTAAGAGTCAAAGATAAATTTATTACTTAAATATACATGGAAAATGGATTTGAAAATAAGTAGGGATGGACCGGATAGTGATTTTTCCAGATACCGGATATCGGATATCCGGTTGCTCATCTCAAACCGGATACCGGATATCCGGCATTACAATTACATTGCATGTTCGCTTATTTTTGCGTAATGCAGCTTCAAAACAATACACCAAAGTTCTTTCTTGCATTATTTCTTTAAGAACATGTTAAATACTAGGGATGCACCGATTAATCGGCCCCTTTGCCGATTATTAATAATGGGCGAAATCGGGCCGATTAATCGACCAAAAAATATTTTTTTTAATTTTATTCTTAAAGTATACCTTCACTAAGAAACTACGATTAATAATTTTATCAAGAGTAATAACAATCCTCACAGTTGATTTAAAGTTTTTAATAAATTAATTCTCCTACTTTGAATAAAAATACATACTGCCGTGCTAAGCGCAAAAATGGTATCTGCAGTGGAGATCAAACTGAGAAAAATCTCTTTAAAGTTTTGCGCCACCATGTATTTGATTTGGATGATACTTTTCAGAAATTTTTAAGACATGTTTATTAGGGTGGGGCGAAAAATGAAAAGTTTTTCAGATCAACTTCTAATAGTTGCCAAAAGTTGTCTTTGGTGATAGTTAGCTTTTGTGCAAAATTTGAGAAAAATCGGTTAATATCTTCAGGGGGCGCTGCGATCGCAAAGTTTTAACATAGCTTTGTTATGGATTTTATGGTTAAAATATCAAAAAGAATGCCGTTAACTAATCTCATTGCATTTTTTTTACTCCTAAGATATATTCAAGCATTCAAAGCATACGAAATAACTCACAAAAAATTACTTTATATGATATATTTATATTTCAAGCATTTAAAAAGAAACAAAGCTTTTAATGCATGAAAACATCTTTTGAGTAAAAAAAACGCAAAGCGACTAGCTAAAGGCATTCTTGTTGATATTTTAACCATAAAATCCATAACAAAGCTATGGTAAAACTTTGCGATTGCAGCGCCCCCTGAAGGTATTACCCAAATTTTCTCAAATTTTGCACAAAAGCTAACTATCACCAAAGACAACTTTTGGCAACTATTAGAAGTTGATCTGAAAAACTTTTTATTTTTCGCCCCACCCTAATGTTTATGTTCTCAAATGACCGTAAAACTTTGTATGTGGATAACATACGTCACAAAGAGTTACCTGGTGGCGATAGCTCAATTTTGTTGAAAAGTGCAGATACGACTTTTGTGCTTAGAACGGCAGCATAGACAATGTTGCAACATTTTTCATGTGGCGACAGTTTCCTCCTTAGTACAGTATTTTAGATAACCTCTAATTTTCACAAAGAATAAAAGCCTTGAAGTAAATTGCTACTAATTACTAAAAAAATTAAATTAAAAGTACTCCTAAATTGGAGTAGAGACTCCCTTCCCCTTTTTCTGAATTTTTATGCCCAATTAACATAATTAACAATGTGTGAATGTAATGTTATTGACAATAATATGAAAATTGGTTCTAAGAAATTTGATAAAATATTGAAATTATTTTGTGAAAATTGGGAAAATGGAAAAAAAATCTTCTCTTGGAAATAACTTACTTACTATTTCTAAACTCGAAATTGTATAAGAGAGAAAAAACAGTGATGGCAAAATTGGTAGTATTAAAAACAATCATTATTATCGTTAATCGGCTGAGCCGATTAATCGGCCGATTATATACAACCGATTAATCGGTAATCGGTCAATTTGCTTATCGGTGCATCCCTATTAAATACATTCAAATTCATTTTTGAAGCCTCTATTTTATTGTACAGTAGTAGCGCTATATATGAAATGAAACACTAGCATATTGTGATTTCTTTCTAAATTATGTATTTTTATCAAAAGATACAAAACTTTAAAAGATAGAATTAAATTTTTATGTATGTACTCAAAGTTTAAACTTTTAATTATTCTTAGTTTAAATTTTAAAGCTTTTCTGTTTCAATATCATTTCAATAAATTTCTACGTAAATGATACAGTTATTAAATATTTCACCAATATTATATACCGATAATTAATTTACAAAAAAAGAAAGAAAAAAGAAAAAAAAACTAAGCTCAGATAAATATTTTTGTTTTCGAATTAATACATATTTTATTAGAATTTTATGAATTTAAACTTCATTACAAACTAACACATTCTCTTATTTCTAATTTTGCAATAATATTGTAACGAGTCCGTAGCACCTTCAACTTTCTTCAAATGAGCATTCCAATCTTAAAGAAGTAACTATAAATTTATTTACAAGTATTTACACTATTTACAATATGAGCAGGAAACAATTGCTAAACATCCAGCAATTAGGTAGCAAAACAGTACACTGTACTCTCAACAGTAACTCAGCACCACGTATCAAACGTGAACAGTAATTAAGCAATTACAAAAGCAAAACAACCATTCGCCAAGCGAACGAAAACGAGTCACCAGATCAAATCTGAAAACAACTGACTGACTTGTGTTCAAGGCCAGCTATTTATACACGGAAAGAAATGTCCACAATATTCGAGAAAAACCTGGAATATTTTGTTTCATTCATAACTTGAACAATCCATTCACAAATTCTAGCGATAAGAAAAAAACCACGCGAAAATGTCTTCACGCTTATTAAAGTTAGGGCAAGTGTAAAAACTGCAAAGTGTTTCAGGGCCGGTATACAGATGATAAAAGTGATATCTTCAGATACATTTGCAACATGTCGCCAGATAAAACCAAAACTAATGAAAATAAAGCAAGGCAGGAAAAACAACAACTATTTACAAGATTTGTAACATTGCCCCCTTCCTAAGGACTGCACGTCCCGGGCAGTACAATCCCCAGAAAAGAAGCAAGGGAAAATTTACAGATGCACACATTACGTGATAACCAATCATAAACATGATAAACAATAACAATGAGAACATGAAAGAAATAATAACATTGATGAAGTAATATTACAGACAATTAAAGGCAAAAGTTATATACAAAATTTACAAACAAATTACCATGGTAGCTTTAGATTTACTTTACGAACTATGGCCATAGTATGGGGCTAGCCGATCATAATGTACAACTCTAGGTTTGGAATGTGATGACTTCTGGATCCTCACTACGACGTCGTTCAGCCGGTGGAGGACTGTGTAGGGTCCATCCCAATGCGACTGCAATTTGGGTGATAGACCTTTACGTCGGATGGGATTCCATAGCCACACCTTGTCACCTTCTTGAAAATCATGACCAGTGGACCTTGTGTCGTATCGGGTCTTCATCTTCTCCGTCGCGATGTTGATTCGCTCCCGTGCGAAGTGATGAACGTCTTCCAACCGGGCCTGGAGATCCTGGACGTATTCCTCAGGCGATGAAGGCGCATCTGGAGGGAGACCGAAGACGAGATCACAAGGTAGCCGAAGCTCTCGGCCGAAGAGCATCTGTGATGGGGAATATCCGGTGGTCTCGTGGACAGCACTGCGGTAGGCCAGCAGGAACAGAGGAAGTTTCTTGTCCCAATCCTGTTGATTTTTGGAGACCATAAGCGAGAGATTATTAAGGATTGTCCTGTTGAATCTCTCCACAATGCCGTCCGATTGTGGGTGTAGTGGTGTCGTTCGAGTTTTCTCAATTTTGAGGATTTTACATAGGCCTTTAAACACAGCAGAGATGAAGTTTCTCCCCTGATCGGAATGGATCTGCAAGGGTGTCCCATATCTCGAGATCCAATTCTGGACTAGAGTCTCTGCTACAGTGGTAGCTTCTTGATCCGGAATGGAATATGCTTCGGGCCACTTGGTAAAATAGTCAATGGAAACGAGAATGTATTTGTTCCCATCAGTAGTTTTCGGTAGAGGACCAAGAATGTCGATCCCGATTCGTTCGAAAGGAGCTCCTACGTTGTAAAGATGTAGCTTCCCGCGGTTTCTTCTCTTCGGTCCTTTACGGGCAGCACAGGCGTCACAAGAATGACACCACTTCTCCACGTCATTCTTCGCCTTGCTCCAGAAGAAGCGCTCTCGAACCTTGTGGAGGGTTTTCAGGATACCAAAGTGTCCTCCAGTCGGACTACTGTGCAATTCCTTTAGAACGTCTGGAATTCTTGATCTGGGAAGGAGTAACTGCCATTTGAATGCTTTACCATCGTCAGATTGCCATTTCCGATACAGGACGCCATTTCGCAACTGGAGATATTTCCATAGAGCCCAGTATCTTTTCGTTGCAGGACTGTAGATAGAAATGTCTTGCCAACTAGGTCGCCGACTGTCTTTTTCCATTAACTCTATGATAGGCTTTAGGTCTGGGTCTTCAAGCTGATCTTTTCTAACTTGGTCGTCACTCCATGGATCAGGATCTGAAGATGATGAAGTAGCAGTAACTTGACAGGCAGTAGGGATTGTCGTCCCGTACTGTTTCTTAATTCGGGAGCAATAATGGCAGTTCTCGGAACAAGGTCTTCTTGATAATGCGTCAGCATTACCGTGTGACAAACCTTTTCGGTGCTTAATCTCGATGTCATATTCCTGGAGCCGCTGTATCTACCTGGCTACCTGGCCCTCTGGATTCTTGAAATTCAACAGCCAAGTTAAAGAGGCATGATCAGTCCGGAGCAGGAATTTACGGCCGTAGAGGTAATGATGGAAATGTTCTACAGCTTTAACTATGGCGAGCAATTCCTTTCTCGTGACACAATAATTTCGCTCCGACTTGGATAAGCATTTGCTCCAGTAAGCGATGACATGTTCGTTACCGTCAATTTCTTGAGATAAAACAGCTCCAACGCTCTCGTGGCTCGCATCAGTGTCAAGTATGAAGGATTTTTCAGGCTGAGGATAAGAGAGAATAGGCGTTGATGTTAAAGCCTCCTTCAGCTGTAGAAATGCATCCTCGCATTCTTTAGACCATTCAAATTTTTGTTTACTCTTCGTCAGCTTATGCAAAGGTCGTGCAATGTTGGAAAAACCCTTCACAAACTTCCTGTAGTACGTGCAGAGCCCCAGGAAACTTCGCAGCTGATGGACATTTTCGGGGCGGCTCCAATTCTTGACTGCTGATACCTTGTCTGGATCTGTTCGTACACCCTCTGAAGAGATAATGTGACCAAGGTAGTTCACCTCACGGCGGAACAAGTTACACTTGGACGGGCTTAACTTCAGGTTGGCTTCCTTAAGCTTTTGCAGCACCTTCCTAAGATTAGCCAAATGTTCCTCAAAACTGCGTCCTATGATGATGATGTCGTCCAAGTAGACAAGACAGGATTCATAAGAGAGTCCTCGTAGCACTGATTCCATAAGACGCTCGAACGTGGCTGGAGCATTGCAGAGGTTGAAGGGCATCACTTTAAACTGCCACAAGCCTTGTCCGGTTGTAAACGCCGTCTTCTCTCGGTCGTCGGGGTGTATCTCCACCTGCCAGTAGCCGCTCTTTAAATCCAGGGTCGAAAACCACTTGTGTCCGGAAAGGGTGTCCAGAGTGTCATCGATCCGTGGAAGAGGGTAACTGTCCTTCTTGGTGATGTCATTCAGGCGTCGGTAATCAACACAAAATCTGGTGGAGCCGTCTTTCTTTCGGACCAAGACGATAGGGGATGCCCAAGGACTGGATGAGGGTTCGATGACTTCATTCTCCTGCATCTCTTTCAAGAGGATCTCAACCTCTTCCTTCTTGGCGAACGGTAGTCGTCTTGGATGCTGCTTGATAGGGGGATGATCTCCAGTGTCGGTCCTATGTTGCGTTAAACTCGTGCGACCAACGTCTTCGGATGTAGTTGAAAACACCTGCTTGAAGTTGTCCACCAATTTTTCCGCAGTGTATCTTTGATCCTTCGATAATGGTTAACTCCCAATTAATTTCGAAGTCAAGGATTCGGAAGACACAGTCTCGGAAGAATCAATTCTTCTGATGATGCAGTTTACGGGAGTACCAGTTGCCAACACTTCTCCTTTCTTGATATTCCTCGGTCTTTCACTTACATTGGCGACTCTCACAGGAACTGCATTCCTTGAAAGGTCCACAAGTGTAGATGCCACTAGTACTCCTTTTGGGTTATTACTCTGGTTAGGATATTCAATTAGGCCGAATTTAAAGCTGTTGTTTTCATTGATGGAGCCAGGTATTAGTATTTCTGATCTTGGGGGAATCAATAAATCTGTTTGGGCTATTATTTGATGAGCAGATTTTAAGTTATTTTCAGCATTGAAAATTGCTATGTCTTCCCTCATCGAGTGCAGCTCATTATTTTTAAAGTCGATAGAAAAATCAAATTTTCTCAAAAAGTCCAGTCCGAGAATGAAGGGATCTGTAATGCCAGCGACGAATGCCGTATGATGGTAAGTGGCGCTCCCGAACATTATTTCTACGTTCACTTTTCCTTCAATCTCGATTTTGTCACCTGTCACAGTTTGAAGAGTAACGCAGGGCGGCGTCCATAAGATCTTGAGTCCAAATTGATGAGCCACATCAGTCCTAATGATGGTAACGTTGGCTCCTATGTCCACAATCATTTCGCAGGGAAACCCATTCACATATGCGTAAATGAAGAGTCCGTTGCAGCCGCCACTTCTTGGGGGAAATCTGGAAAACTTTGGGAGACGTCTTTTTTTCTTGGCGAGCTTCGCAATTCCTTCGTACGTGGCCCTCACCGCCACATTTCCAGCACTTCAGTGGTTGTCCACTTTGGTCTTTGCTAGTCTTCTTCAGGATCCCCGAGATCTCTTTGATTTGTCGCTCAATTTCCGAGAGACGAGTTGAGTTCGAATCCGGGGCACTCACTTCCACGCCTCTGTTTGAATGGCGATCCTTGCGGGATGTTTGCTGTGCAACCTCGAGCTTCATTGCGTAGACCAGACCGGATTTAAGATCTTTGATGTCCGCCATCCGGAGAGCCGTCTGGACTTCTGGACTTCGCACTCCGTCTATGAAGTAGTTCAGGGCCAGGCTATCGCGAACATCCAAAGGACAGTTCGAGAAGGCGAGATGAGAAAGCCTCTCAACGTCTGCTGCAAACACTTGCAAAGTCTCTCCATCCCTCTGGAGTCGGGATTTCAGCTGGAGTTGGCTGAATTCTTTTTGGCATACTTCGCCAAAGCGAAGCTCCAAGGCCGATGATAAGGCTTCGAAGTCACAGAGCTTGTCCTCCGGGAAGGTCTGTAGTATTTCAGCTGCATCCCCTCTCAGCGAGGCTGCAAGTTTGCTTCTGCAATGATGAGGAACTGCTTCTTGTAAATATTCCACGAGGTCTTCCCGTCAAACGTAGCCAGTTTGATGGATGGACGAGAAGTTCCAGCTGCAGCTACACAGTCACTTGAGTTGTTGGAGGAGGCTGATAACTTCGATTCAAGTTCTTTAATTTTCTTTTCAACATTGTTTTCCACTGTGGTGATTCGATTCTCAACGCTGTCAGCTTTCTCTTCCAGAGCCTCCACTTTATTTTCTACATTGGTAAATTTACTTTCCACCAAACTTTTCATTGACGTTAAATCCCTTTTAATTTCTTCAGCTAGATCATTTTTCAATTGTTCTTGATTAGTTGCCAGATCAATTTTTAATTGTTCTTGATTCGCAGCCATGTCATTTTTTAATTGTTCTTGATTCGCAGTCATGTCACTTTTAACAGCGTTGATCGCATCAAGGAGTTTTTGCAGTTGTTCCTCCATTGCTCGAGTAATCACCATAAAATTCCGAAGTCAAAAAGTCCTTAGGAAGAAAAGTCCGAATTCACAGGTAATTCCAAGAAAGTCCTTGAAGATGCCCCACGTTGGGCGCCAAAATTGTAACGAGTCCGTAGCACCTTCAACTTTCTTCAAATGAGCATTCCAATCTTGAGGAAGTAACTATAAATTTATTTACAAGTATTTACACTATTTACAATATGAGCAGGAAACAATTGCTAAACATCCAGCAATTAGGTAGCAAAACAGTACACTGTACTCTCAACAGTAACTCAGCACCACGTATCAAACGTGAACAGTAATTAAGCAATTACAAAAGCAAAACAACCATTCGCCAAGCGAACGAAAACGAGTCACCAGATCAAATCTGAAAACAACTGACTGACTTGTGTTCAAGGCCAGCTATTTATACACGGAAAGAAATGTCCACAATATTCGAGAAAAACCTGGAATATTTTGTTTCATTCATAACTTGAACAATCCATTCACAAATTCTAGCGATAAGAAAAAAAACCACGCGAAAATGTCTTCACGCTTATTAAAGTTAGGGCAAGTGTAAAAACTGCAAAGTGTTTCAGGGCCGGTATACAGATGATAAAAGTGATATTTTCAGATACATTTGCAACATGTCGCCAGATAAAACCAAAACTAATGAAAATAAAGCAAGGCAGGAAAAACAACAACTATTTACAAGATTTGTAACAATATAAAGCAAAATTTTGCTGTAAAATTCTTTTTTTTTTTAAGAATAATACGTATGTAATTTTTCTAGCATACAAGTTAAAGTAGAAAATGTTAAAACAGGACCAGTGTGTTAAATAATAATAACAATAATAAACTTATACTCAAATAATCAATTAAAAATTTTATATAACTCCAAAAAACAAATTTACATATTTTCTGAAGATTCAAATCAGCAGCTTAAATATATTTTTAAGAGTTACGCTAAAGTTGTTCACTTTTTAAAAAACAAATGAGTGAACTTATACTTAAATAATCAACTTGAAATTTTACTTTAGTTCCAAAAAATTAAGATACACATTCTTAAAAGTAGCAAATTATCATTTTAAATGCATTAAGAGTCATGCTAAACACATTCACTTTTTTAAAAACAAATTAATAAACTAATTCTTAAACAATCACCTCGAAATTCAACTTAATTTTGAAAAAATAAATATATTCTTGGATGCAAATGTTATATTTATGGGTTATTCCAGCCAAAATGGTACAAATCATGTCTGGAATTGTCGAGTTATGTTTATTTAATGATGTAATTTTCGCCAACTAATCGTTGTTTTAAAAATTATTCTCTGTTTATTTGTGCATAATAAAGTGTTAATGGCTTGTATATGAATCATTTATTAAGGGTTTTGAATAGTTAGACCACTTTGTGTAATAGAGGAGACAAATGAGGTTTGAAAAATATACTTCTAATCGCAAAGAAAAGTTAATTACAGAACAAGTATAAAATGGGCTAAATATCCTACAACTAATTCTGTCTGCAATTTCAAAAAAATTTTTTTTTTTGCACCATTAATGCGACTGTAACAGAGTGGACATCCCACAGTGCAAATTTACTATCATCAGCAAAGAATTTTAGGCTTATCTTAGTTGCTGACTATATAACTCAATGTATCAAAGTAATCACAGCAGGTACATTACTTGTACTTCTTTAAAAAAATATCATATTGAATGCAATTGCTTATTTTATTTCTGAAAGGCTTGTAACAGAGTGGACAGTTTGAAACATAAAAAATCAGCAGAAAGGGTGTCAGAAGAATTTTTTGTGCTGTGCATTGCAAATGATTTTGTTGTTGCATTTCAGCTTAATCTAAAATTGCATTTTAAGTCCTAGCAATTTAAAGCTGGGGCAGATCATTTTTTCTTTCTTTTGCCAAAGATTTTTTTTTTTTTTTTTTTTTGAGTCCTTTATAAATGGCTTATGCCTAAATAAGTAATACTTGGTTACACACAATTAGATGGAGAACAAATTAAAAAATACAATTAATTGGTGGTAAATATTAAAATTAATTACCAAAATTCTGAAGAATCGGGACTGATTTGTAACATTTTCGCTGAAATGACCGGCCAGTGTTAGATAGGTTATTTATTGCATGTTATTTTCAATTATAATGAAGCAATAATAGTGGCAAAGTAAAAAATATTTAATTACAACATCACTGGTGTTAATAGATCGCAATTTTTGTAGTACAAAAACTAAAAATAAAAGAATTCAATATATAAAATAATCTGAGAATTTATATTAAAAGCTACTGCGATTAATTTTTATGAACTAACGATATGATCGTAAGTTTTTTTCAACCTTTTGTCGCACATTAATCCTTGAAGGTTTGTAGCTTTTTCTTTCTAAATATTTTAACTAAAATATTTTTGAAGAGCTGAAGACAATCATACTTAATCTGGAAATTGAAAAATCAAATATGCAGAATGCTTCCCTGTCCAGTACAAAGTCGAAGAACATATAATTTTTAATTTAGAAGCAAAAATTGGTAAAAAGGAAAGATGAAATGTAATTATATCATCTGAAAGGTTTATCAAACAATGAATTTTTTAACTGGGATTTTTCTAAAAAAGAAAATATTCAATTAGGTCCTGACATCATACCGGATAACCCTCACATCAATCCCGGATATCTCCCACATCAATACCGGATACTTTGCCGGATATCCTGCAAAAATCTTTCGGATATCCGTATCCGGGGCAGTTAGCCGGATCGGATATCCGGAAGTACCGGATACTTAAAATATCCGCCGGATAGGCCGGATACCGGATAGTTACCGGATATCCGGTCCATCCCTAAAAATAAGGTTACCCTCCCTGTTAAAATTTTGGACGTTTAAACAACCCTTGCCTTGAAATTATAGGTAAAATATTCTTCATAACACTTCGAAAATTTTCTCAGGCATTAGCCACAGAACCATTCTCGAGGTTGTTTACCTTAAACCCCATGAATTGCTTAGATTCTGATTATCAATTGCAGTTTTTACGTTGAGGTTGTTTTTCTCTTGCTATCAGTCTGCTTGTGAACATTCGTCTGCGAAGAATTTTACCAAGAAGATGTTGCAATATTTACGAAATACGCTACATATTCTGCGAAGAAAAACCCAGTTTACACGCTTTTCTTAATATTAACGCTCAGAGAGAATGTGTAAAAACACATTAGCAAAGACAAAAATGTTCATTAATAATGAATAGTTTTGTAGTATATATGACAAGACGTCTGGCCTTGGGTGAGATTATTTCTGCTTGGGGAGAAAAAGGAGAAATTCTTATACTAGCACAAGGCCAATAACCGTTATTTGTGAAGCAAACCGGCTTTCCCAAACCCTCAACTTTTCAAATGAAGTTGATTTTCTTCGTTCATAGGAGTTCAAGTTATCAAAGTCAAACTATATTTTTTTTAATAAGATCAAGCCAAAAATCGTGTTAAAAAATAAATGCATACCCATTTCAACGATTTTTTTAAATAATGTCGACTGTTTATAATTAACTAACAGGAAAAATTTACTTTGTCCTTGAATTTTTGCAAGCTATTGATAATAATTAATTTAGTTCATTTTGGTATGTATGTGGCGGGCATATTTATATGACTTTTAAAAACTTATCACTTTAATAAAAGCGTAGTTTAGCCAACAAATGAAATAAAAGTGTTGACCACTATCTGATTAAAAGCGTATTTAAATTTTAGCCAGAAATGGAGTTGATCCAACTAGAAATATAATTATTCTTCATGCTCTAATTAGTTTGAAAATTTCAAGAAAGAAAATCAGATTATGCAGAAAAACAAAGCATTCGATTGATGTAAAATACTAATATGTGCTAGTATTTTTCCTTTCTTATACTAGAAAATAGGCGAAAATTGTGCTTAAAACTGGAGCAAACAAAGAATTCGTGATTGATTAATTAATATTATTATAGAATATAAATAATATAGCTTTGTTACGTAAAACAAAGAATAAGTTATTCATTAATTAATATAATTATAGAATATAACATTGTCACCACGTATAGATTTATGTATCAACTTTCAAATAATCCGAGAATAAGAAAGAGGTGACAATTGAATTTCAAGATTCCATTACCCAAGTTCATGTTGGCAAAGAAAATGAAATAATGTTAAAAATTCCATCTTCAGTTTCGTTTTTAAGTTTTGGCTAGAATAGTTTCATAGCTTGTAACAGTGTAATTTTGTGAAAACAATGGGAACTGGAACAGCCATGGAGCAAAAGAAAGTGTCCCGCCATCTGATGATAAATTACCAAGATGAGCCATCACAAATCTCAGGAGGGTGTGACGAAGAAAAGTTTCTGTTTGCATTGAAACCTTCCTTGCTCAGTGATCTGTTTCATAATCCGTGAAAATCACCAACTATAGTTAGGAAGAACATTTGCTGCAATGTCTTGTTTCCAGCTGAGTTCAAGGAAAACTTTGTCCGGGCCCAAACTGGAGAAAAGGTTCGCGCTAAATAAAGAATTACGTAAGAATGTTCATGACTTCTGCAACTGTAAAGTCTTTAATCTTCAATTATCTTTCACTTAACAACTTAATTACTTCTAAACTTAGAGAACCGAAAAGTAGTATTTAGTACATTAACTACAGATTTGCCCGGCCTTCAAATTGCTTCATTTCGCTTCAAATTGCTGAAGGAAAGAGGAAAATACTTCTATTTACGCCGCGCTGGTAATAAAAGTTCGCATAAAACTCGAAACATATTTTTCAAGAGCAAAGTGAATCCGTTTGTAAAACATATCTAATGATCCATTCGTAACCCCCCGATGCAACAAGGAAGGGGGTTATAAGTTTGACATGTCTGTGTATGTATGTATCACTATCTGTGCAGTACAGCCGTGCTGGGAGCAAAAGTAGTATTTGCAGAGGATCTCAAACTGGGATATTGCTTTTTAATCCATTTATGCCCAAGTTTTTTTTAACAATTTTTTTCAATTTTTACCTGCTTAAAACTTTTACTTGGAATGGTTTACATACATTTTAGGCTTAAAATAGTCCGCCGTTGCCATATTTATTAAGTTATTTAACGTCCTGTTTATGGGACACTAGGCAGATATGTGAGCAAAATACGACCTTACTTGACTTTACTTTTGCAAAAGTAGCATTACAGAAGGCATCTGTGATCAATTTTAAACAAATCATTTTAAAATAGTTTAATTTTATGAAAAAAGAGTCCGCAAAAAAACTTACTTTCTGTGGCTACCCATGCTGGATCGTTGCTTGAGTGATTTGTCTGAAAATAGCTATCAATAAATAAACTCTGATGTCCAAATAGTGGCTCTAACTGGTTTTCTCAAGAAGAAGGTCCCGTTTTTAGGCTACTGGGCTAAATGGGTTAAAGTTCTGCACCTCCACGTACTGGAACCAGATGCCACTTTTTCTGAAATTTTTAAAAAATATTTCCCGTTATCAAATAACCGTAAAACATTATATTTTGGTAAAATAAGTTACAAAGAACCACCTGGAGACTTATAACTCAATTTTTTTTAAAAGTGCAAATACGACTTTTGTACTTAGCATGGCAGCGTACCTCCAAAATCGGATGAACCGATTTTGATAATTAATTTTTGTTTGAAAGCAGACGCGGCGCGGATCGAAAGTGTTATTTGCTAGGTGTCTTAAATTTATGTGATTTAACTACCAAAGATATTAGTCGAAAATGCGCGTTTTGTCGCTATTTTGGTCACATTTAACATATTACTACCAACTCGAACTATCGCCAATGATTTGAAAATTTATTCGTTGTCATTTTTCAATTCATTTTCTCATAAAGAGGATTTTGTGTGCAAAATTTCAAAACGGGATTTCTCAAATTGTCCTCTTGATTTTGCTTTTACAACTAGAAAATTTTACTAGTTGTGATTATCTTTTCTTTTCAGTATTTCCCATTTCAGTTAGAAATTTTTTTAACTTATTTAAATTTTATATGTGCTATGACCAATGACCATGAAATTAACTTTAATATTCAGTCGGCAATCATGATCTGCATTTTTTTAAACATTTGATTTAACTTTTGTTCTTGTTCTTGATTTATTTGAATTTTACTTCAAAAGATGCAATTGTTATTGCAATTATAAAATTAGGAGTATTAAGAATTTCAATGCTGTGATATTGCTTGGAGTATTTTAAGGCGTGAAACTCTCCTTGACATTTTTTAGAGAGCGGTGAAATATTTTTCGGTGAAGCAAGATATACGAAAGAGATGTGTATTACTTTGACTTTTAATATGTAGAATGTTTGACATTTCGCACTTAAGAAATAACAAAACATTTAAATGTAATATTTCCAAAGTTCTAGTTGCTGTTTTTCTTTATTTTTCAAAGTGATAATTTTGTTTTTAGAACAAATGTTGCAAATACGTTTGACAATGTTTTAAAAGCACATGTATTTCCAATTCTTGATCCGTGAAACACACGTGTAGAGGCATTAAATTTGGGGTTATTTTTTTTATTTATCATTTTTCTGTGAAAATTACAATTATTTATTGCGAGTAAAGCATACGTAATCATGTGCGGTTTTATCCGAAGTCTAAAATTTGTTTGTTACTACTCGGTGAATTTCGGTCTCGCTCTGGACATGTTACGAAGATTTATTGCAAGTAGAGAGCCAGACAAATTCGAGTGCTCCTGTGTTTGTGGGATTTTATTACAGTAATGGTACTTTTGATTCCCCATTTCCAACAAAACTTATACAGCCAAAACAATTTAATTTGTAAAAGTTAAAACTCCGGGATATTTAAGTATACTGAAGTCACACACACACACAAACGTTCGGTTGGAGGAAAACAAATGAAAAAAAACAAATGATTGTTATTATTATAAAAAAGCAATAGTAGTAATAATAATCACAAAAACAATACTTATAATTTTATAATGAGAAGTACAATAAGAATGAACACTAATAACATTAATAATAGTCATAGTAAAAAGGAAAAAAAAAATACTATTAATATTTTTAATGATAATATATAAGTAGGAAAAAAAGACTAAAAAAAAAAATATTACAATTATCATAAAAGTTTATTTGCGTTGCAGTTGAAAAAGAAATATTCTACCTAGCAACTTAAGAAACAGAAAATATAATTTAGCCTTTGAAAAAAATTAGCAACCCCAGTTTCACTCTTGAAAATAAATGAATAAAAATTCAATCAATTTTTTCACAATTCTTGACAGGATGTCTGCTGCCCTGTGTGCCCCTTCTCTTGTATTTCACACCAAATAATCAGAAGTTGTCATTCCCCTCCCCTCCGATCCTAAAGATTTAATCCACTTTCTTTTTGGGCGTGGAAATTTTCCCTTTCTAAGGGCCTCCACGACCTCGTACATTCTGCTTAGGTATTTTTAGAACCATTACTTTCTTGCACCATTATCGGCCAAGTGATCATTTCATCCGATTTTTTTTTTTTTTTATGGCTGCAGTCTTTGGGTTAATAAATAACAAGAAAAGTAGTTTCTTGAACGAGGTAAAATCTGGGGACGGAGAAATAAAAATGCGGGGTTGGTTGTGGCCGATTCGAACGAGATTGGTCGAATTGAGGTCGAATCGAGTAACCTTGGAGCACCTTACATTCCTAGTTCAATGATCTGCTTTCTCGCGAATTGCAATCGTCTGGCAAAAACATTCTAAAAATGAGTAATCTATGGAAGGTCTTCGGCGCCATTTTCTTATTTTGGAAAAATAAATTACGGAGTTTTATAAAAGTTCCAGTTTCGTAGAATTCCGTTGAATCTAAATGGTATGTCTTCCACGAACAGCTGCTGGTTAAACACAGGGCCGTATTTAAGGGGTAGGTTTTTAGGGTTTAAACCCCCTCTGAAATTTTTCAAAACTACTACAAAAATGCTTTTTCAAGTTTCTTACTGGAACAATATTATTGCTATTTCATTTCAATTTTCTTAGAAACTTTGAAATTGCATTTGACACGTGAAATCATCATTGTTGAATACCTGTACAAATTAAGTGTTTTTCCTGTAGTATTTATTTTGTACCTGTACAAGTTAAGTGCTTTTTCTGTAGTATTTATTTTTATTGTAGTTATTGCAAACATAATTTCTTAAAAATGCACCTTTCCCGTCGAATTTTCGATACCACTAAAAAAAGAAACCAAAATTCTTCAAATTTGTAAGTACCAAGATGTGTAAGTGTCAGGGGTGCCCATCCCCCCAAGCTCAATGGCGCAAATCCCCCCCCCCCACAAAAAAAATTTCACAACCCTATTATGATTTTTATCCCTCTTTCTTATTTTACCGTAAAGTCGGGTTACTTGGACCCTAGGGGGTTACTTGAGCCCATTACAGTAAAATGATAAAATCTAGGTTTGGTACGTATTAGTTGAAGACTTGCACGTAGTTCCTCGTTTCTCCGCAAGGTAGAAGCACTCTGCAATATCTAACGCTAGTACCAAACCCAGATTTTATCATTTTACTGTGGGCTCAAGTAACCTCCTTGTGGGTCCAAGTAACCCGACTTTACGGTATTTATTTTTTAAAATATCAATTTTTTTTAATATTATTTTTTTCTGATATTATTTATTTTTTAAATATTTATTCATTTTTTTAAATATTTATTTATTTTTTTAAACATTATTTATTTATATTTTTAAATGTTTTTATTTATTTTTTTAATTAAAACTATTATGTTTCTTTTGTATATAATTAATTTTTTAAAAGTACTAATTATGCGCAGAATAGAATCGCTTTTTTTTCCCTTCCAGACATTCCAAGCACACTCACACACGCAAAATAAATAAAGAAATAATAATAAAGAAATAACTTAAATAAAAAAAGTTAATAAATAATTTACATTAAAAAAATCAGTAAATAATTTATTTAAAAAATAAATCAAAAAATAATTTAAATAAATAAATTAGTTTAAAAAAATCCTCCCCCCAAAAATTTTGATGGCGCAACTTGCGCCATAATCCCTCCCTGGGGGCACCCCTGGTAAGTGTTTAACACATCTAAAAGTGTCCGTATGATAGAATTTTCAAAAGTACTCCTTCGAAAGCGCGTATATGAGTAAACTCATCGATCCAGATATTTGTTTTCTTCATTGAAAAGATGAGTCTTTTTTTTTGCATTTTTCATGTTAATACCCTTTTAGCATCTATTGTAACAAAAATGAACAGAATATAGAACATGAAATCAAATTGTATTGACTTTACAGATTTCACGAGAAATAGGTTTGGTAAACAGGGCCCGATTAAGATATCATGGGGTCCTAGGCCAAATACTTTTTTGGGGCCCCCTGTACTGAGGCTTTACAATTTTAGGCATTGATTACAGCAATTTTAGTCATTTGGGGGCCCCTAATTGTGGGGGGCCCTAGGCCATGGCCTAGTTGGCCTATTCAGTAATCAGGCCCTGTTGGTAAAACATTCCCCGAAACTGAATTGCGGTTACGGCCCTGGTTCACCCTTTAACTGTCGAGTTATTTTGATGATGTGGGTGCACAAATTGTCAAATTTTTTTATTGCAAAAATCAAATGTGTAGTACAAAATAAAATATACTTAGTGGTTAAAAATTGATATTTTGAAGCACATGGGTAAAATATTTAAAGTTTTGTAGCCACTGCATATTGCTTGAGGCGGCTGCCCCTCAACAGGGCAGTTGTAAAGTTCGCTTCTAGTGAATCGTTATTTTCTAAAAATGAAAAAACTATATTTATTTTCCAAAAAATAAATGAATGAAAAAAATTTATAAATAAAAGTGAATACCTTTCAGTAATTCAGTCTTGTGTGGTATAACTGGAAACACTTTTCCAAGCACAAACCCGAGAAACAGTCGGGTTTGACAACAAGATGAAGCCGAAATAAACGTCTCCCGATATATATTCGGGTATAACAATACGATGCACTCAAAAAAAAAAAAAATACCCCGAGTAATACTCGGGCGTGACATTTTCGAACACCAGTGCTGTGCCCGAGATTATCTCGGGCATGACAGTTAAAAGGTTTAAAACATCGCTCTTCAATCTTTTAAACTAGTGTTTCGGCCACGAGAGTCACGACCTATGGGGATTCAGGGACGCGTCCCCCCCCCCCCAATAATTTTTAAGAGGGGGACAGTCCCCTCCAATATTTTTTCACAAGTTTCACTTAAAATTTTAAAAATTAGGGAATAAGAGGACACACGTTACAATAAATCAATAATCAACTGATACGTTGATTTCTGAAAAAAGAAAGTTTTCGGTATTAAGGCATTTTAAAGAATAAAATAAAGTAAGCTATTTAATTTTATGTCACTTCCCATCTGCTGCTAGATAAGTAGGGATCGAAGATCACGTCCCCCGGCAAGAGGTTTCCATCCTCCTAATATTTTTTCACAAGTTTCACTTAAAAATTCAGAAATAAGAAGACACACGTTACAATAAATCAATAATCAAGTGATACATTGATTTCAGAAAAAAGAAGGTTTTTATGTAGACAATAACCGAACAAAGTAAAGTTGGCTATTTAATTTTGGCGCAAATCCCCTCCCTTGAAAATTTTTCTTCCCAACTCTCTAATTTTACATATTTTTTATTTTTTCGATTTTCATTAATATTTTAGCTGTTTGAAATTTGTATTCGATTAATCAAACCTTTATTTCATACTGTATTGCAAATTTCATTCTTTTTTTCTATGTTTGCAAAAAGTTATGAAACCTAAACTTTAGAATCTTTACTGAACTCTGAATTTTTAAACTTTTAAGTTTAAGTGGTTTTCTGAGATATTTCTACGACGTCTTTCTTTTGTTAAAATGGTCGCTTTTAGTTACTTAGAAATGATCAATTTTTCATTACAAGAAAAGACATCAAGAAAGCGTTTTGTTACCAACTGTTCTTTCAATAGATCTGTTCTTTCTTTCCATGATAGCGCAGTTGACTGTCGACTGGTAAAAGAAGAAAGATGGATAGGTAATCGCGGACTTAATTCGCGGATTAGTAATAAGGGGTCACAATGTCTCTCAGTCAGACTTGAAGAAAACGGGGTTCCCAACAAATACCACATAAGCTGTACAGACGACACTTTTATTACTAGTCTCTTTCCTTTGGCAAAAAACGGCTCCTTTTCGTATTGGGACAAATTGTTAACGAGCATTCAAAGTGTTTTCCGTTTTTTGACTGGAGTAGGATTGATTCGCAAATAAGTGAAGTATCTCTTCTTCCGACTTCCATTGTGCTGCTTTCTATAGTAATCAACAAAATACAGATGACCCTCGACCCTGTTCGGGCCCTTGTCTGATGTCCCAAAACGAAACTATTGAGCTTTTTGGGCATGCAGTAACCTTACAACTTGTTTAACGTATAAAGGATACTTCTCCTTTCATTTTTTCCGTTATTTGCGAAGGTACCAGAGACATTTCTGGACACGAGCAAGAAAGTATTTGTGTTAGGTGGTGTGACCAAGATTTGGAGCCACACGAAAGTTTCATCGGATTCTATGAAGCTAAATCGGTTACGGGAAAAGCTGTAGCAGAGCTGATATCTGACGCGCTTTTTAGGCTTCAACTTCCGATAGAAAATTTGCGAGGTCAAACTAAGGATGGAGCGGAAACATGAGCGGGCCCATTAAAGGTGCCTAATCTATTATTTTCGAAAAACAGCCGCTGGCAGAATTTGTTTATTGTGGAGCACATTGTTCGAACTTAATTATGAAGGAAAGTTGCAGTTCTGCTTTGATAATCAAAAATGCCTTAGAAATTACGAATTAACTTGGAATATTTTTGTCTAGGACAAAAATTTGTAGTTTATTTCAAAGCCTTCTAGAGAATGAGGCTGAATGCCCAGTTGGAAACGTGGGCAGAATTAGACCTCTGTGTCCAACAAGATGGATTTATCGGGGCTCACAGATAAAAGAAATATTGAATAAGTACCCCATAATTACGGAAACTCTTAATCAGTTGGCAGCAGACGGCTATGAAGGTGCCAGTAGTCTGTTGGCCGCTTTTGAAAACGGAACCAATTATCTTGGATTGGTTTTGGGAAAACAGGCCATTGATTATCTGGAACAGTGGTTCTCAACCTTTTCAAGGCTAACGCCCCCTTTACGAGTGAAATTTTTTCCAACGCCCCCCTTTATATTAAAGGTGAGGGGGCCTCAGAAAAGAGGTTTAAAGTTCAAAATAATTTCCTTCCAGAATTTCACAGAATGATTAAACAAGATATATTTTACCTCATTAGTCATTATGAGAATTAAAATGACGAATGTAGAAAGAAAAAACAAATCTAGGATTAAAAATATTTTATTTTTAAAAGAAGAATAACACAATGAAATGAAATAAAATAAAAATAAACAAGTAAAGTATTTTTTTTTCCTCATTCAAAATATGAAAGGAACATTCAGAAATACATGTTAATGATTTTTTTGTTCTTGGTAGTTTAAAGCCAGTTTCCTCACGGTCGGTTTAATATTTTTTATAAGGTGAAGGCGCAAGTCTCCTCTTGGGACGATTTGGAGTCGATTTCTGTTTTGTAACTAGGTTGGTGACAACACTGAATCCTCATTCGACAAGGTAGGAAAAGGGAAAGTCGACAAAAAAAATTTTGGCGATAGCTCACAGTCCAATGAAGGCTACTAATGTCTCTTTGCAGCCAAAATCCTGTAAGATGGTTAACATTCTGGAAACCAGCTTTTCAAGTTTCAGAGGTTGAAAGTTTCACCAATTTTTACTTATACTGAACATTAGCTGTCTCAATATTTTCAAAAGGGTTCATGGCCCATTGAGGACGTTCAGAGACAAAAATATCCTGAGAACGCTAGAAAAGTCTTTGTGCAAAGACTGAAGTTTTCGGCAAACGTGAGCACCATCGAATTAGATTTCACAAAAAATAAACCATGAAAGTAAATTAATGAAGTGAGCAAAAGCCAAAGTTAAAAGACGTCAAACAAAACAGCCAAACTGAACCGGCACTCTAAGCATTGCAAATACGATTGCCAGGTAAAAATGTAGGAGAATAACCAAACCGAGGAAAATAGCCAAATTGCACAAACGCCCTGGAACATCGAGATATTTTGAATACCTTTAAGGTAGAAGACTTACTTTCTCATAGGTACTAAGCTAACTTTTGAGAACATGGTGAAAGAAAATAAAGAAAGTAACAAAGCCGAAAACAAAATCGATGACGTTTTATGTTCTGATTAAAACGCTTATTGTGGGAGACACTCGAATGCAATTGGGAATCTTTTTCGCAGTATTTTTAATCAACCATTAAATTTCGGCAATAGACATTAAGAAGAAGACATTAAGAAAGAAGAAGTGGGGAATTGTTCAGTCTGAAAACCAGTTTTATTTAGCAACAATCAAAATAGGCGACTGAAACTTGAGAACTTAATTTGACCATTTTCAGCTGCAGATGCAGGACGGTATTGTTGCATGTATGATAATTACTTAAAAACAATGCGTTATTAATTTTTTTTAGTTATTAGAAATTACATTGCTATGGTAAAAATAATCAATTAACAGTTCGGTTAAATAAAAAAAAACGATAGTGTGGCTAATGCTTTTGAATTTTATCTTGTTATATGTGATCAAAATTAGCCAAATTGGCTAATATTAGATTAAACCAGGCAACCCTGATTGCAACTGCGATTTATTATAACGGTTTTGCATTTGGTTAAGCTGGACCGCGGAGAAATGGCGGGTGACCTTGGGGGACTTTCCGCTTAAAAGTCATCCGCCATCTCTCCGTGGTCGAACTATAACATTCCCTCTCAAGATTGTCCGACGCAAAAGATCCCTAAAAAGTCATATCGCTATAAAAGAGAGAGAGTGAGGGAAAAAAGGAAAAAAGATAAGCAAAGAAGCGCTAAACTATTTTAATAAAAAAACAGTCACCCCTGAAAAACGTAAGGAAATAAGTACAAAGATTCCAGATGAGCGTATAAGTTTATTTTATCGCAGGCACAAATATTTGAAGTTGAATTTTTAACTTAATGCAAAATTTAATTTTGATTTTTAAAATTAAAATAAATTCTAATACATCTATTGTCCTCTGACCCCTAAATCTCTCACCGCCCCCTATCGCCCAAAATATACCCACCGCCCCCCTACTGCCCAAAACATGTTCACCGCCCCTGAGCATCTTCCCACCGCCCACAGGGGGGCGGTACCGCCCCCGTTGAGAACCACTGATCTAGAGCTTTTGAATAAATCTTCCAAGGGAGGAAAAATTCAATTGCAGGACTCGTACAATCAGTCCTAGTTGTGAATGGTCTCACAGCCCTGCGAACTGATGAGGAGTTTTCTTCCAGTTTTAACGAATGCGAAGAAAAAATTGAAGAACTTAGGTTGGAGCCCCTGAGACTGCCTCGCAAGATAAGACCTCCAAAACGATACGATGGCCCTGCAAGGAGTCACGAGTTTTCTTCCTGTGAAGAATATTATCGAAAACAGTTCTTCCAATTATTGGATGTAACAATTGCAGGGCTACAAGATCGCCTTCTAAATCAAAAAGGGGTTCAAAAACAAGTCGATTTAGAAAATTTACTGTTGAAGTGGGAAAATTTAGATCTTGCCGAAGAGTAGAGATCTTGCCAACTTGACGCATTGGTGTTGAAAACAGAACTTCTTCTTTTCAAAACAAAATTCAAAAATATGACATGCTTAGAAGACATTAGAAAAGAACTAACACAAATGGAAATAGGTGTTAGAAACTTGTTTTTCAAACATCGAAAATCTTGTTCGGCTTTTGCTTGTTTCTCCATTTGGGGGGGGGGGAGACAGACGCCTTCCCTCTGGCTACCCAAATTAGATCTTTTTCGTACCGCACGATGAAATTTTTGAAGCCAAAATGAGATCAAAGTCCGCCCTTCCCCAATAATAAGACCTCGGTGACGCCTATGGCTTCGGCAAAAGTTTTTGAGACCAGAAAATAACTATGGTGTGAGGGGGTAGTTCGCTAACATGACTAATAAATGCCAGTGTAAACAATGTCTTGCTCACATTTATCATGTCCGATTTCTGAATTTTCAACTAAGACACCAGAATCCCCCCCCCCCCCCGCAGCAGCGTCGCGGGTGTTCAAGGGTACACCGGAAAAAAATAATCTGTTGTTTTTACAGTTTAATACTGGTAATAAACTGTAAAACTAGCTATTTTAGTTTTTTACTGTAAAATTAGCAATTTTTCAGTTTATTACTGTAAAATTAGCAATTTTTCAGTTTATTAGCATAAAATTTGCTGTTTTATACGGTAAAAACAACAGTGTAATACTGGCAGCAGAGGTTCCAGTTTAAAACTGTAAAATGCATCGCAATAAACTGTAAAATCAACATTTTTCAGTTTATTACTGCAAAATCAGCAATTTTACAGTTCATTACTGTAAAATTAGCTGTCTTATACTGCAAAAACAACATCTATTTTTCACAGTATACACTCTTGAGTGACTAGTTTTTAGGCTGTTTTGGAAGGTAACTTATAGTAACATGAACAAATGGTCCCTAATTAAGAACCTAACCCAGAAAAAATTATTATTTTGTTTCTGATATGTTGATAGTTATAAGTTAATTAAATAAGGAACACTTTGAATGAAAAATAAACTTTTGGGTGTCTGTGAACAATATTTACATTTACTTCCATTGGCTAATATTGTTTTTTAGAAAATAACATTTTTCGGTTTTAATCTTGCTGTAAAAGTCCTCACAAGCTAATACGATATCAAATTTGCACACATGCCAATGTTACAAATGACTAATTAATTCTCCGAAATAATACTTCACAGTTAATCATTTTTAGACTCTTTTGGTCATCTAAAACCAACCCAAGTAGCATCAACTCATCGGATTTTGCTCGGCCGATCAACAAACTCCTCGTAAACTGATCCTGTAACGCACGATGACATCGTTCCGATCAGTATCCGAGCACGGTTTTCGATGAGCTACTTTTCATCGGAAAGCGATATCCTTCCGATCAACTTTCCCGATGAAAATAAGCCGAGCTATATTCCATCGGAAAACGATATCCTTCCGATCAAGTTTCCCGATGAAATTCCTCGGCACGGGACTGTTCTGCTCGTAAATTGCTCCAAATCTCATCGTATTCTCATCGGATTTTGCTGCTCGGATTCTGCTTGGCCGATGAGACATATTGGATCATCGGCCGATGAGAATTTCATCGGGTTTCGATGAATGGCCGATCATCGGCCGATGAGATGATGCTGCTAGGGAAACTTATCTTTTACCAAGACATGAAGAAACCATCTGGGAGACAGTAAGGACTTTGTCTGAAGACCGGAAAAAACTGTCCAGGTCAGACCGGGACGTCTAGCTAGTTTACACGTCAGTAGATCATTGATAACTTAAAAAGTTGAGCGATATATTTAACTACTTGAATCGTTTATTTCAAAAACCAGCTAAACGACAAAACTTCTATGTTTAAGAAAACATTTATATCATCACATTAATTAATTCAATTGCGACTATAACACTTTTTATCAAAAGAAATACTGTCGTCCCCGCTTAATCGGGTAACGGATAAACGAATACACAGCCTATGCGAATAAAATATACAGAAACCGAATATTTTCTTACCATAGACGCAACGTTAAAGATCCCCGCATAAACGAATACCCCGCTTAATCGAATAATATTTTTTAGAACCGACAGTATGTCTAAATATGTAGACATTTCAGTTTAAAATATTTTAACTTTATCTTAACACTTTAAAAATTAGGGCAAAAATGCTCTTTGGAACTTTTAAAGCTTGTCCTCTAGAATGATTTTTGAACTAAAAAGTTAATTTGGAGATGTGCTGTAACAATCAGAACTAAAACCAGGGGCTCTCCAATGGGAGGTCACTGTGACCTCCAAAACATTTCTTCATTCGGCAAATTTTGCCGACGATTCGGTAAGTCTAGAGGCAATATTGCAGAATTGGGAATTTGTTTTCTTTTTTTTTTCTCTTAAAATGTTTCAAACTGTTTATATTATTATTATTATTATTATTATTGATGCCGATGGTTCTTTCTCATCAGATGATATATATATGTGTGCATGCTCGTATTTTATGATTCTGTAAACTTAAAATTTCATTCGGTGACAAGCCGGATACAAGGGGGGCGATGGGGGCGATCGCTCCCCCCCCCCTTGAGCCAAAAAAAAAAGAAAAGAAAAGAAAGAAAGAAACAGGCACTTACCAAAAATGCAAAATAAAAAGTAATTTTCTACCTTTCTAGGAATGAGGGATTTATTATATTTCTTTTCTGTTCCTGTGGAACTGAAATTTGGCACCATTTTCAAGACAGCGCCGATAAATTAAAAGTCTCTACAGGCATAAATGCAAATGATAAAAGGAAAAGGGGTTATCCTTCGCCTTCGAATGCATACATTCCGAGTCGCCGATTTCTTGACGCCCGTCATCATATGGAGGGACGCCGTCTATATGACGTAACGAAAATAAGCACGATTTCAAGTGGTCTTAGTCCGATGAGACATATTGGATCATCGGCCGGAGGTACTTTGGAGTCGGTACTTTGGAGTCCGGGACTTTGGAGTCAGTAGAACTGAGCAACGTTCCTAGTTCGGTTATTATACTTTCTTGTTTACGCGATTTTATGGAGCGGTGGCTTAAAACAAGGAAAATGTAGCAAATCAAATATATCATTTGGACCTGAGCTACTTTTATCACATTTGAATCACCGTTAATATCCATTGAATCGCCTTCAAATACAGAAAAGACTAAAGGTAAGCTCCGTTTAGTGTAATGCATGCAGGGGCTTCCCAATCTTGAACTATTCAAAGAGGAAAATTTCTGAATTTGCTGATTGAAATTCCCAGTCACCTGCATACTAGGACAAGATTTTCTAATGAAATACTTTACTACTGTGTAGAAATTTGTTTACTCATCAGCCAAAATTTGCCAAAAAAGGATGTCGCAATGACTTCAATTCCGGGCACCCCTGAATGTATGCTAATACAATTGTAATACTACTAATATAAACTACAGTAACTATGCTGAAAACCGATGTAAGCAAGTGATGATGTGTTTATTTTTTTCTCTTCCCTCGTTTTTTATCAAAGATTTGTTGGTCCATATTTTTAAAAATATTTTAATTGATCTTAATTTGCAAAAGGCATAACATTTAAAAGGTTTTGTTTGATTATTTTATTCTCATATTTCTGCAGTCTCAATACCCATATAAGGCTTCGTAATGCAGAATTTTGTATCTATTTTTTAAAAAATTTCCCGGGGGAGAACCCCCCGACCCCCTTAAAATTGGGGATATTCTATCCTCCTTCATTTAAAAGAGTTAAATGCATCCCCTACAAAGGTCATTCTTCTGAAAATATTTAAAAAAAAACACAGAAAGCAATAGCATTGGAAGAAAAAAAAACATAGGTGGGAGGGATCAGCAAAAAAAAAAAAAAAGACCCAGCAACACGCACGCACACATACGTATGTTTGTGTTTTTATGCTTTTTTTAGGGGGTTGTATATGTGCCATTTTTTGAGAGGGTTATATATATATATATATATATATATATATATATATATATATATATATATATATGAAGGTAAAAAAAATCAATCGCCCCCCCCCCTTGAAAAGTTTCTGGATCCGCCCTTGTTCGGTGAATAGAGAATTTCCCCCCTTTCCATAATTTTAGTCTGGGGTGCCTCTGACCAAAAACAATTAATGCAGTTTATAGTTGAACATTAGAAATATAATGGATAATTTACCAGCTTCTGTACAGTGATTCCAGGGCTCACTTTTGACAACAAGCAGCTTCAGTAGAATGACCGGTTGCCCGTCTACTGAAGCCGTTAACGGTTATGTTTTCCCCTAAGTAGTGTTATTGGCAACAATGTAAAATGGTGTAAGGGCCTAGCTCCACATCAGCTGAAAACTGACCGAAACCGAAGGCAGAAACCGAAAATCCGGGTACTTTGAATTTAAAGGAAATGGAAAGTACCCGAATTTTCGGGTTCGGTTGGTTTTCTGCAGATGTTGAGACAGGCCTCAAGCCACAAAACGCCACGTTTCATATCTCGGTGAATATGGGTCGTACTGATGTCAATTTTTTTTGCGTTCAAATTGTTTTTTATGTTTTGATTTCCTTCAGAAAAGTTTGGGGACTCGGAATCCGCGTGCAAAAATAAATTTCATATTTGTAGACTTTTTTTTTTCTTTTTAAACTTTCAACGTCTTAACTCTGGACATCATTTTGAGCATTATTGCAATTAGAATTATGCATGTAGGACGAACGGTAGCGAAAACAAAAGTCATGCAGGTTAGAGCCGCTATATAGACAGGCCGACGCATCAAGATTAAGTTTCACCACTTTGGATCCAATTCCTTAACTTTTACTTCCAAATTTTCATTGTTGCGGAGTAGGGTTACCAGAAAAAAGTTTTGGCACATTGCTAATCTTTGCCAAATCCACGTGCTGCTAATAATTGCTCACAGTGAAAAATTACCAAAACGCGATTACTAGCCAGAAAAGACAACCACTCAAACACACAAACACGCGCTGGATCCAAAGTGGTGAAACTTAATCTTGATGCGCCGGCTCGTATATATAGGGGCTTTAATGCAGGTTAAAACAGAACACCCTGTGTAAATATTTGACATCAGTTGACATTGTTGCTTTTTTTTTTTCAAATGTGAGACACTACCGTCACCGGAGGGGGGCAGGAGCGACATAGGTAAACAAGAAGTTCTGTCAAGAACTAAACGAGCCTACTTTCCCGTACATCGACATCGGCATTCTAGCATCTGATCATTATTCTCCTGATCATCTGAGACTAAACATTATGTCAAACATACCTTTTTAGCACTTAAAGCTGATTTCTAAAAGCAAAATATACCCCTCTCATCAGATGAAATAGAGACATAAAAAGTAAATAAATGAATAAATGAAGTTTTGTCGCACCTTTTAAAGAATGTAACTGTTACAGTTCTTCCGCAGAAAAATTCCTCAATCGTTTTCAAAAAAAAAAAAAAAATTAAAAGTACAAAGTACATCAAAACACATTTTATCAAAGAAAGGAAAAAAAACTCGTCCGTCGATAAAATGTCTCGATTTTCACTTTTAAACCGTTGCCAGTTGTTAAATGTAAATAAAGAATAAAATGCCCTCGTGAATGAAACACTTTTGTTACAAAAAAAATCGTCTGCCAAAAAAAAAAATAATAGTAATAAATACAATAACACAAATGAATAAATAAACAAAAAATCGTCTGCACAGTCAGTCATTTTTTTCTGAGCCTGCAGTTCCGCCATGTTTGTGGAGTCGGAGTCGGAATCAGAGTCCTCACAGAAGATTATTCAGAAAAGTACTTTACAAACATTATTTATCAAAACCATTTTTTTTACAAAGTTAGTTTGAAGGAAATCCGACTTTAAGTTCCAGGATCAACATTCAACTTAAATTCCCCGTAGGCGCTAATGTTAAATTTTTTCTGAACGGTTCAATATTGAACGAAAAATGGTTCAAACCAAAAAGCGAAATAAGGGAATGAACCTCTCCGAGATCTTTCAAACAAAAAAAAGTTTATTCCATTCGGATGGTTCACTCAGAAGTTATTAGGTGGGGAAAGGTTGCTTGAACGGTTCAATGTTGAACGAAAAAATGTTCAAATTGAAAATTTAAATACTGTAATGAAGTATCCTTGCTGAGATCCTTCGAACAAAAAAAAAAGTTTATTTAAATCGGACTGTTCACTCAAAAATTATTAGGGGTGACAGCTTGCTTGAGCGGTTCAATGTTGAACGAAAAATTGTTCGATTCGGAAATGTAAATACGGGAATGAAGTATCCTTGATAAGATCTTTCGAACAAAAAAAAGTTTGTTGAAATCGGACTGTTCACTCAAAAGTTAGCATCGCGGGACAGGTTGTTTGAACGGTTCAAAGTTGAACCAAAAATTGTTCAAATCGAAAAATCAAATATGGGAATGAGTTGTACTCGCCGAAATCTTTCCAACAAAAAAAAGTTTGTTCAAATCGGAATGTTCATTCAAAAGTTATTAGGGGGGAAAGGTTGCTTGAGCGGTTCAATGTTGAACTAAAATTGTTCAACTCGAAAAATCAAATATGGGAATGAGTTGTAATCGCTGAGATCTATCCAACAAAAAAAAGTTTGTTCAAATCGGAATGTTCATTCAAAAGTTATTAGGGGGGAAAGGTTGCTTGAACGGTTCAATGTTGAACAAAAAATTGTTCAAATCGAAAATGTAGATACAGGAATGAAGTATCCTTGAAAAGATCTTTCGAACAAAAAAAAGTTTGTTCCAATCGGACTGTTCACTCAAAAGTTAGCATCGCGGGACAGGTTGTTTGAACGGCTCAAAGTTGAACTAAAAATTGTTCAAATCGAAAAATCAAATATGGGAATGAGCTGTACTCGCCGAGATCTTTCCAACAAAAAAAAGTTTGTCCAAATCGGAATATTCATTCAAAAGTTATTAGGGGGGGACAGACAGACCGACCGACAGACCGACACAGACCGACACACAAATTCCCCATCTCAATACCCTACTTTCAAATTTTTAATTTTTCGATATTCATTTTACCTTTTTATTTTTTTAACTTGGCGATATTTTTTGGGCTTGGCGATATTTTTTGGACTTGGCGATATTTTTTGGGCTTGGCGATATTTTTTGGACTTGGCGATATTTTTTGGGCTTGGCGATATTTTTTGGACTTGGCGATATTTTTTGGGCTTGGCGATATTTTTTGGACTTGGCGATATTTTTTGGGCTTGGCGATATTTTTTGGACTTGGCGATATTTTTTGGACTTGGCGATATTTTTTGGACTTGGCGATATTTTTTGGGCTTGGCGATATTTTTTGGACTTGGCGATATTTTTTGGACTTGGCGATATTTTTTGGGCTTGGCGATATTTTTTGGACTTGGCGATATTTTTTGGACTTGGCGATATTTTTTGGACTTGGCGATATTTTTTGGACTTGGCGATATTTTTTGGACTTGGCGATATTTTTTGGACTTGGCGATATTTTTTGGACTTGGCGATATTTTTTGGACTTGGCGATATTTTTTGGACTTGGCGATATTTTTTGGACTTGGCGATATTTTTTGGACTTGGCGATATTTTTTGGACTTGGCGATATTTTTTGGACTTGGCGATATTTTTTAGGCTTGGCGATATTTTTTGGGCTCGTTTAAGTTGGACTGTTCACTCAAAAGTTATTAGGGGTGAGAGCTTGTTTGAACGGTTCAATGTTGAACGAAAAATTGTTCAAATCGAAAATGTAGATACGGGAATGAAGTATCCTTGAAAAGATCTTTCGAACAAAAAAAAGTTTGTTCAAATCGGACTGTTCATTCAAAAGTTAGTATCGCGGGACCGGTTGTTTGAACGGCTCAAAGTTGTACCAAAAATTGTTCAAATCAAAAAATCAAATATGGGAATGAGCTGTACTCGCCGAGATCTTTCCAACAAAAAAAAGTTTGTCCAAATCGGAATATTCATTCAAAAGTTATTAGGGGGGGACAGACAGACCGACAGACCGACAGACCGACCGACCGACGACCGACAGACCGACACACAAATTCCCCATCTCAATACCCTACTTTCAAATTTTTAATTTTTCGATATTTATTTCATTTTTTTGTTTCTTTTTGACTTTTTTTTACTTGGCGATATTTTTTGAACTTGGCGATATTTTTTGGACTTGGCGATATTTTTTGGACTTGGCGACATTTTTTAGATGCATTAAGCCAATTTTAATGCTTTTTTCGTCTCTTTTATTTTTAACGGGAAAGTAGGCTAAAAATGCATTATTTCAACAAAAGATAAATAATGTACCAAAATCAGGGCAACTCGAAACGAATAAATAAACTGAAAAGCACAATCGGAACCGTTTTTCCAATCCATTATACACGCTGACATGCATATGTGTTCGTTTATGGAAATCATGGCATTTCATCTGCTTCCGGCAAATTACGCCCGGCAATTATCTTCCCCGATCCTTGGATGCACATGGCCAAAGACTGTGTCAGGGAAGATGTGTCTTTGACAGAGAGAACGGTGTCGGCCGTTATACCTTTGAGGGCAACGATTATTTTTCTTGTTGTTTATAACTCTCTGGCCACACCTCGAAGACCATTTCGACAAAATTTCAAGGATTCTGCTGCCCATCTGTCTTTCGTTCTGCAATTAGTATGGAAATTAGCAGTTTTGCGGAGTATGGCACTGATTTTTATTCAACAAGCTTCATGGTTTAAATCAGCGGTTTGCAGAATTTTTTTTTATTCTCTTGGACCCCTTCCATATTTTTTGTAGGCCACGCTTCTTCAGTTTTGCAATTAATATCGACATTAGTAATTTGACAGAGAATGGCAATCTGAGCTTTGTGGTTTAAATCAGAAATTCTCAGACTTCTTTTTATTCTTTGGATCCTTCGCAAATTTTTTGAAGGCCAACGCTTCTACAGTTTTGCAATTAGTATCGAAATTATAGTAATTTGATAGAGAATGGCACTCATTTTAATCCAATGAGCTTTAGGAATTATATCAGATTTTCCCAAACTTTTTAATTC